>JAMQGT020014338.1:0-24544 GCA_024447675.2 Pterophyllum scalare
TAAAATACCATTAAAAAAAAAATAATTCACTTCAGCTGTATTTGCTAATCAAAGATGCATCCAGAATGCTCTTTTGTGGTACATTTAGGTGCAGAGACTGACCATTTCAAAATTGTGTAGCGTAAAGAAGTGTAAAGAATAAACTGTTTGATTATAAAGCTAGTAGTAATAAGTAACAACTGAAACAGCAGTAATAAGGTGAAATATAGACAATAGCGCTTGAAATATTCAGCTTCTTTCGGGTGTTATGCAGTCTTGAACAAAACAACCTCATTTTAACAGGTGGTGTCCATGAGCACTGCTTGACCTTATTTGCCAGACTTTCGTGGGTACAACAGAAAATAAAAGTATATACTGGTGCGATGAGTGCACCTGAAAATGCTCCTTTTATTTCCGGCAAACACTGAAATATGTTTCTAAAACACAAACAACCAGATAACAACTGATAATGAATACCAAGGGGAAAAAAAAAGATTACGAGTTCAACATCGGCAACAATTTACTGAATACAAACATTAAAGAAGGCAAATATAAACTAAAAACAGAATTTACATAAGTCAGCCTTTTCATCCTGTGCAGTTCAATCAGTCTCTGCAAATATTACACACACACACACACACACACACACACACACACACACACACACACCCTCAACACCAGACACTGTGACAGACTGATGTCCTGGGGATATGGTCAAATGTTCTGCTTACTATATGCACAAAGGGATAAAGCTTTTTTTGTGTGTGGATAAAAGCTTTTTTTTTGTAATAACATACAACAGATTAAAGTCTTAGTGCTGTGCTTTGGGAGAGAACTGTTTGTGCTTCCTTTGAACTATACTAAAAGAAAAAAAAGAGATGTGATTTTCTTCAAAAACAGGATTGGGTAGTCTTCCCCCCAACATAATCCTACACATTTAAGGTATATTTTTTAGGGAACTGTTTAATCCAGCAGCACATCTTCTGTTCACATACCTTAAAAGGCCCTGCAGATTTCACCGCCTTCTTATGTAGTTAAGAGATGCTCAGACACTCAGATAAAATTACCCATCCACACCTCCAGTGACCCTCATTACTCCTTTCTTCCTTACCCTGCTCCTGCACCCAATGCCCACTCCTCCAGCCTCCCTCTGTGGATATTTTCACTCTCTCAAGTGTTGGGTCACAACTGGGTCAACCTCTAGTCAACAGTCTGGATTAAAATTTCACGAGATCCCTGATGCATATTTCATTGTTCTATACCCTCTATCCATCATGCTACATCCACCTCATTGCCCGTCTCTCCTCACCTCTCCTCTCCAGCGGTGATCTGTTTTCAGTCTCCAGAGTCCAGGTCTCGCAGAAGCTAAATGGACTCATAATGCAGCAGTGAGTGAGATGCAGATAGCTATTAAGACACTTTTCCTGTCACAATGATAAATAAAAAGTAGCCCACAATACTGCCTATTCTTAATGTTCAAAAAAATAAATAAAATGGCAGCATTAATAGTAAAGGTGATTCAGCAGGCTCATATCTGGAGGTTAGGCATTCGAGTAAAAGAAAAAGAAAAGGTTACCCAAACACAAGACCAAAAAACAAAAAACAAATACCCTTAGAAAAAACAGTCCTGCATAGGAGAAGAAAAGCTTTTTTCATGAAGCTTTACTGCAGGAGCACAAAAAACTGAAATCAATAGCAAATATTTTAGTACCTTTTTTTTTTCAGTCAGTCATTCATTCAGTCAGTCAGCCTTTCAGTTAAGTAGAAACAAAATACTTGAACAGGGCAGAATGTTGATGCTTTGTGGTGTTTTCTCCCCTTTATTTATTTATAGATGCATCTCTGTGTGGAGTTTGCATGTTCTCCCTGTGTGTGCGCACAGGTTTCCTCGGGGTGTGCCGCCTTTCTCTCAAAGTTTAAAGAAATTCATATTAGGTAAATTAGTGATTATAAATTGGCTGCGAGCCTCAATGGTTGCCTCTTCCTCACCCTCTCTCTGTGTTTGCCCTGTGATGGACTAGCAACCTGTCCAGTAGCGTAGGCTGCCATTTGCTCAATGTCGGCTTGATATTGTGGTTACGAAGATGGATGGATAAACAGAACGTATACTCAAATGGCACACAGACAAAACTGTCGACGTGATGGCAGCAAATGAAGCTTAGAATAGAGTTTTCTAGTTCTTATTCCAGTTTTGTCATACCGCAGTTGCACCGATGCCCCGCAAAAAGAAATGAGAGAGAGTAAGAATAGTTTTGTCCCAATTATATGCAAAGTGTCTTCCCAAACTGGATACATGGAAAAATAAAAGGCAGATTTTTTTTGCATTGCTGATGCATTTTTATTTTTATAGAATAAAGTGCCATTTTTCAGTTAAAAAAGACAAATCCAGCACACAGACATGCAGCGAGTACTCCAAAGCCTGAGTAAAAGTTTTCAGTTTGCTTCTTGGCTGTGGGTTTATGCGTGAGGATTCGATTTAAATGAGCTTTTTTCTCTCTCTCTCTTTCTGATGTGTAAAATAAATATATTTCAAAACAAATTCCTGATGTTGATGAGACAACTCAGGAGGAAAAAAAAAAACTCTGGAACACAAAACTAAAGTTTTATATCTTTTTGAAGAATATTTTTTGCTTTCTTTCAGTGAAGTTTAATTGGCTGCAAGTTTCACCAATCGCTTGATTGATGTCTTCCAGCCCAGCACACACCATTTCTTGATAATCACAAATGGTAAAGTACACCGACTTCTTGGTAAAAATAGTAGGACACCCAGTATGCACACTGTAAACTCTTGGATGATGTGAAATTAGGATTCAGCACTGGCCTTAACTTTGCCAGCTCTGCTTACAGAGCAACACAGTGACTGTGGGACACATTGGTTATATAGCTTACACAGTCACACAGCTACAGGTACTGGGGTATATGTGTCATAATTTCTTGACATGAATTACTGTTATGGGGTCGGTATCATCGTTGTATACTGTAGTAGCTCTTTACTTATAGTAGCAGGGCATTAAAGTAATGTTATTTTATTTCAGTGCAGTGTAAGGGACTGCAAAGGGTGGGTGAAGATCTGAAGCCTCAACTTGAGAATTTTGCCTACTGGTAGCCACAAGGTAGCCACACTCTAAAGCAGACCCTGCTTTATTCTTTACTTTACTCTAACTGAACACGACGCCCTGCAGAAGAAGACTTGAAAGCAGCAGTTGAGACAAATTCATCAGGTGTCATCTTTCTACTGAAGTCATAAATCAAAAGAAATGTGGGATCATTTTCCCAAAGACCGACTCAGAAGTTTGGGGTTACTTTGAGTGATTTGTTTTCATTCATGATGTTTCCAATCAATTATGCTGTTATTGAAATATTTCAAAAATAAGGACTATTCTAAGCAGCTTTCTATTTCTAAGTGGCTTTAGTTTATGGGCAAATCAAAGTGAATTTTAGTGAGTGAGCGGGTATTCTTGGTGTGTGTTCTGTGTTCTAGTAGCTGCAATTCCAGCAGTGTAAAAGAGACTCAGCACCAGATTAGAATCAAGTATAACAGCATTTATATATTTTCTGTATTACAAAATGCACACACTGCGCAGTTTGTGCTTCATTCGGTGGTTTTACTAAGGTATGCCTTAACAACGTTCACATATTAAACACATTCCCCTAACAGAGACTCCACATGGCACTTAAAACATACTACAAAATAAAAGAATCAGTGAAAATGTGATGTTTCCAGATCACTTCAAACCAAAACACTAAACACAGCACGCTCCCAACCAAGTAATGTGGTCCGCATAAGTTACCATGGGGATTTGGCCAGGCCCAAAGAGACACAATTTCATGACACAGAAAACTGTGACTTTAAGCTCAACACAGCTTGCTTTATAGTGCACCTCTCACGAGTCATAGCAATAATTTATTCTTGGCCGGAAGAATACTATTGAGATTGAAAGTAAAACTCTCAGCAGCAGCATTGTATCATTTTTTAATGCTATTGCTAACTATCAATTTGCCTATCCTGAGTTTCAAAAATTTAAATATGAGAGACAGGGGAACTAGAAGAGACCTAAAATAATGGGTTTGAAGATATTTTCACACCCAGACTCAGGCAGAGTCAGAGTGTGAGTCTGACTTCAGTTCTACCCATGTATTCCCATGGTGAAGTCACAGTAATGCCACACTGTTAAAGTAACGTTTTACTTTGTTTTCCCAAATTCTGATGGGATCTCTTATCTTTAGCTTTCATTTCCAGAGGATTAGGCGTTCCCATGGATTTAATTGCGATCCCCTAAACCTCAGTATCCTCTTGTCTAACTCTGTCTCTGTGGGGGAATTCCCCGTCAGTGGTCTTGTCTGTCTAAACCACAGCAAATCCAGTCTACCTGAGCTGTGCTGCTGTCTGCTGCTTTCTAGCCTCTGTGCTGCTGAACTCTGGCTGACCCGACAGTAGACTGGTTTAACCTAGCAGTAACCCCCGCACCCACTTGTCTCCTCACCCCCACAAGATCACCCAACCACGCATGCACGCACACACACTTCCTCAAACCCAGCCAAAGTGCACAAACAGTCGGCTCTTTCATTCAAACACGAAGGCTGACTGGCAGAGTGAACTCCCTTGCACTAAGTAAAATTCTCATCCATTTTTAATCACTTACAGAAGAAGCCAAAAAAGAGGAAGTGGAATGTGTGCCAGCTTCAAAATACGGTTCGCAAACAAACAAATATAAAAGAGTATATATAGAAGTAATAGCCTCAAAGCGGCGTCAGGAGGCTTCAGTCAGCAACACACAGTCAGCTGCAGGGAGGCTGGTGGCAAATGCAGCATATGGCTCTTTAGAAACTGTACTGCTTGTGAATGGAAATCAGACTGCAGATGTTTGCCGCGTCCAAACGCTCCCATGGAGCGTATTCAGTGGACAAGATATAGTGGTTTAGTCAGGGCAAAAAAAAAGAAACTTGTGATCACATGCTCAGTTCTCACCTCTATGACAAACACATCCAAGCATGTGTCAAAACATCCAAACTGATCCAAATCATCCAATCCTGACTTTGTGAGGTCGCCCGTCAGCCACGTATTGCATGTTGGTTGTTTTTTGTTTTTTTCTGTGCCCGCAATGAAAGGCTGAAATCTAAATATAATCGTTCAGTCAATCACTCAGTCATATCTGTGAAGGATGTTTCATTTTCCTTTGTAGAACAACATATCTTTTGAGATGTACTCCTTTCTCCACTGACTGTCATTAAAAACAGGGGAAAAAACATGTCTCAAACTTGTCATTGGCTTTACAAAAAAAGATAACGTGGAAACGGAAGCTTTTTGCACCTGATGGAAGAACAACAGCCTAAAAATTTAAAAGGAAAAAAAAACGGGCACGGGTACAGTGCTCTACAAAGAACATGGAAGAGAGCAAAATGACTGCAGAAGCGTGCATTAAACAAACATTACGGCGAAATGACTTCTAAGTACAAACGTTAATGTTACACACGGCAGAAAATCTGAATGAAACAACCATTAGTTCAGCCATTAGTTGAAGATAAATTTGCCTCCTCATTGTCAAAGAGTGTGAGGCCTGATAGTGGGGAGATAGGACAAATGATCAGTGCAGTGTAATAGGACCCAAATAGTCTTATATATAATTTGTTTGTGCGTGCATGAGGAGCATTTATCAAGTGTAAAAATGTGAACTGTATTTGCAAGTATCTGTGTTTATACAGTATATGTGTGCCTGTAGTGTGTATGATTGTGTGCATACTTGTTGTGGAAGTGCACTAAGAGCATTACATGGCTGAGCGCTCCGCTGGCTCCCAGCAGGGCTTTTAGGCAACGTGGTATCCATCGTTTTTGTCTCGTAACAAGCCAAGACACACGCTCTCACACCTTTCCTGGGTCACTGTGAGGTTGTGCTTGTGTGTGTTGGTATATACGTGAATTAGAGCCTTTTTGAGTGACAGCTTGCCCTTTAGTGCAGCATAAACTTCTTGCACAGAGTGGTCAATCAAGATGAAAGGAGATCCAAATCTGCAGCACGCTACTTCAGTCTTTCATTGAAGTCAGCACAATAAATGAACTAATTTCTAAAATAGTCTAAGAAAAGGATTCCTGTTGTGATCAGTGCCTCGTTTCATCGACACAGTTGTTAGCGTCAAGGGCAAAACTGAAGTGACATCTGCACCGCAGTCTGCATAAAATTAGAACAGTGATGGAAAACAGTGACTTTGGTTGACAAATGTTTCATAAATATTCCAAACAGGATGAAAGATTTTATGAATGCTAAAAAAAATTTAATATGAATGCTTTTTGCACAAAATCCACAAAATAATATTAATAAAATGAGGAAAAATACTGACATAAAAAAAAACTAACAAGAATCCAAAAGTAGTATTACTTGCCTTTCTTGTTTCTGACATTTTACATCAGCGACGGGCGAGGGTTAAGCCGTGTAGAGTCTGCAGAGTTTGCTGACAAGCAAATTCTGCACCTCTTACTATTTCATCAATAGCACATCTTTCTTAGCTTAAGAGTTGAAACTGCTTTAATCAATATCACATTTGATCCATGTTACACCAGGCTCTGCAGCCCCATCTTACTCCCCTTCGACATCCTATTCTAATTCAGCCAGACCAGCCGTGTGTGTGTGTGTATGTATGTGTGTGTGTGTGTGTGTGTGTGCGTGTCTTGATTGCTGGACTGGAGACAGGTGCCCTGAGCTGGAGCAGAGCCTCACCAGCTGCACCTTGTCAGTGATCAAGCCTTTTCAAAGCACTCACCTCTTCCACCACCACCTTGCCAAATCATAGTCACCACTAAAGTCAGTGAAACTGCAGTTGAGTCATTTTATTAATTGCATCTTCATAGTTGTCATTTGTTTGTTAGCTCCATTTTTGCAGCACCTCCTCTTGCTTTCCTTGCTTCTCGGGAATCTTGCACTACTCTCCAGCCCAAGTAAATCCCAGCTCTCCAGCCTGAGCTTTTCCTCAGCCTCTCACCAGCTTACCCCAAATAAATTACCCTTTACCTGAAACCTGCTTCCTCTTGTTTTAATGTCCACTTTTGGGATCACCAGTTCTGTAGAATACCTCAAATTATAAAGTGTAATGGAAAAAATGTTTTGTGTAGTGTCAGACCCACAGGAAAAAATATGAACCACCTCTCTAGTTCATCTCAGTTCTGCAGAACAGTTTAGTGCCTTTCAGTAAATTATTTTGGTTTTACTGCCAACAAGTTTGAAAAGGAAGTAAATACTGGAACTACCATATAATCACCAGATCATAAATATTACACCAAATGAATGCTAATTTTCCTCTTTTATCCTATAGCCATTAAAGGTTTTGCTGATGTGCCCCTAATGCGCACTTGTGTCAGTGCTGTCTTTGCTGCTATTGCAAACTTAGGCTGTATGGAAAAGATGTGAAGTAAAGCCAGTGCAGAAGTGCCTTAAACCTGCACTTTATATATTGGCCAGCAGGGGACTCCTCTGGTTGTAAGTCTTAGGCTCACTTGCTCTCTGACCTCAGTAAAAACTTTGCTGATGAGTTTATTGACTGAGTTGCTAGTTTCAAGAAATACTGAATGCAACTTGATGTTCATTTTGTAAATTACTGTCTCCATTTGAGTCAAAAAGGAGAATAAATTAGGTTGTTTTTTTTTTTTTAACGTAGGCCTGGTTCGAGACTGGCAAAGCTTTAGCCAACTAATGCCTTATGGTTTCTCATTCAGATTCATCCCTCTCTCGTGGCATCTGGCTTCAAAACAACAAGACTGCAGCTCTGAAAATAGTCAGCTCAAGCCTTCAAACAGAACTAACTAGAGGGTAAGGTTGGAGGATAAAGCACTTTGAAAGGTCATTAAGACCAGAAAAAAACCTTCTATATCAGTCTAAAGTTTTCCTGACCTTGTAAACAACTTGGAAGCAAGTTTTTAAAAAGCAGAATTTGAATAACTTTTCCATCTTGTACATCGTTTTAACTGTTCTCACCCATTGGAGGTCTCAAATCAAACTGGCCAGCCAGAAGAACCAGTTTCATAATATAAAATAATTGTTTTTTCATGAAACCTTTGAATGATGTGTTATTAATCCTGAATTTTGCTCCTGTGCTTTTTGCATACAGCACACAAGAAAAAACATCAACCTTCCAGAATATTCACGTTAACATCTGATTTTTGTTTGTTTTGTTTTTTCTTTTTCTTTCTTTTTTTTGGGGGGGGGGGGTCCTTTATAATGTACATATGTTTGAGGAGCTGGTTTCAGAGGAGTCCCAGTCATAAATTTTCCTATCTTTGTGTGCGTCTCATTGTTAATTGATCTGAGATGAAACAGCAGTTCTTCTGTGTCAAATTCATGATTAAATACATTCCCCACCCTAACGGTGCCTGATAAAATGGAATATGTAAGCACTGCCACTGTCACACGATGCACACGGTCCCCAGCGGAAAAAAACACCAATTACAGATGGCAACAAACACAGACCTAAACCCAGGGAGATTGCTCCCTGCTGTGAAAGATGGAACAGAATTCAGTGCAGGTCCTAAGAATGGTTCTTATTAAAATGCTCAAGACAGATTAGAATGAATAGAGAATTTTTGCCCTTTGAAAGATGATTAAAATGAATACAGAATCGCTTCTCTGAATGCTATGCAGCATACAGTCGCACTGCTCAGACTAGCCTTTTAATATTTAAAGGGAGATGTGTGGAATCCAGAGCTGAGGATGGCTGAGGAAAAAAGGGCGAGGGTGAAGTGGAGAAGGAAGACGTGTTTGAGGGTTACGGCAGAAAGGGAAGCAAATGCTTGAGCACGAGTGAAACAAGAAAAAGAAAGGGCCAGAAAGAAGAAGAGCAATGCGTCCAGCCAGTGTTATTCGTTTTCATTTGAACCTCTGAACCCTGAATGACTTCCCATGGGTCGAAACAGCTTGTCAGCGCTGTGTGTGTGTGTGTGTGTGTGTGAGAGAGAGAGAAAGACAAAGAGAGTGTGTCCACGCTTACATCAGCAGTTCAAACCCCTCATTTCACCGCCTCAGCACCCCTCAGTATTGCACCCTGTTCTTTTTACGCCCCATCTCTTTCCTTCTATTTCGCCTCCACCCGGCCACCACCCCGCTGTGTCACCAGGACAGCTATTTACTCTTCCAGGGTAACGATCAAAACACTCATTTTTCTCCATCTGCCTGCAGCTCTTTTACTGGCCTTTTGTCAGTCGGCCTGTTTTGACTTATCTGACTGGTTTCTTGTCAGTCAGTCAGTCAGTCGGTCAGTGTGTAACTCTGACTGGCCTTCCAGCCAGCCCACTGTCAATCTTCCATTCGGATTCCTGTGAGTTTCTCTGACAGGCAGTCATCCCGTAGGTTTAACTTTTAAATATTTCCAAAGAATGCATCATTCTTCCATCACAAAAAGCAGCTTCTTACCATATATGATTTAAAGTATTAAGTTTTAATAATGATCAAAACATAGCTTTTATCTTTCATTATCCCTTCATCTACCTTCTAATTTGCATGAATTCAACAAGTCTGTATTACTTCTATTCAAAGTCATAATGTTGCCTTTACAATATCCGTGA
Organism: Pterophyllum scalare; assembly: GCA_024447675.2. NCBI lineage: Eukaryota > Metazoa > Chordata > Actinopteri > Cichliformes > Cichlidae > Pterophyllum > Pterophyllum scalare. Next base: position 9,527 of record JAMQGT020014338.1, read on the forward strand.
TTTGGTTGGTACGGACTGCATGTCCCAGTGTCCAGTGACTGCTGAATAGTCAATAATTGTGCTCAAAAATAAAGGCAACTGATAGATCTTGTATTCGACCCTAACCAAGTATCACTAATGTGACTGGCTTTGCTATTTCTTGCTAAAAGACTGTAGGTAAAAGCTTTGTCAACTCAAGGTGAATGTAGGCTAATTGAAGAAAACACACTATTCTTCAGGATCCAGTAATGAACTGCTTTGGCGCCATGCAGCAATTTGCAAGTGCACATCCACATGTTGTAGCTGATTACTGTCCCTTGCGGGCAGCATCAAATATAGGCAAATTAACTGGTCCACCTACACGTTACACACAGAGGGCCTGCTCAGCCATGAACTTCTGGTTACAGGATTTGCTCTGATGTTAATGCCAGAGGAGGTTTGGTGATTTTTATACACTATCCGCCTCTACGACCCCACTCTGTAACTTTACATGGTCAGTCACCTGGTGGCTGAGTTGCTGTGGTTCCTTAATACTTCCACTTTGCAATAATACCACTTACAGCTGATTGTGGTATGACGAGGGAAGAGATTTCACTCGAATTCACTGAACGACCCATTCTTTCACAAATGTTTCTAAAGGCAGACTGCACGGCTAGGCGCAACTCACCTGCAGCAATGGGACTGAAAACACCTGAATTCAAAGATTAAGAATGTGGGCTATTCGTGTTCTTGTTTGTACTGTTGTCAGCTGCCAGTCCTTCCACCTTCCTACCACTTCGTCCAGCGACCACTTGAGGGTGACTCCAAAAGTGAGTCCATCCTCAAAGACTTCCATGCTGAAATTTAGGGAAGAATTTAACATGTCTACCAACTTGACGGTAGCTGACTTCACACTCTCGTCCAAACTGTGAACACTCTGGCTCCAGAAAACTGACATGTGGAAAATACTGAAGTCATTACGTGTGAAGAATTTCGTGGCAGCGTTGAATATTTAGAACTGTGCTTCTCATCTTCTTTTCATCTGTTTTTCTTTATTCTGCGTTGGTTTTTCTTCCTTTCTGGGTTGAACTCTGCTGTGGTCATTGCCTTCCTGCTTATAGAACGCAATGACAACACAGAAAAGTCGTATCCAAACATTCTAGCATGTTTTCCGGTGGTTTGAGGTGCAAGACCATTGTTAATGGATGTAGGTTTAAAGGTTGATGCAATCAATGTTGGAGGCTGTTCTGCACACTAATTCGGGGATAGAAGCAGTTGGCAGATGGCATCAGCATGCTTTAAAGTGCTTCTCTAAAACTATCTTTCTAACTTCAAAATTAGATCAGACACAACAAACAAATTAAACAAAGTTTGAACTTCTTTTGTGTTAAAACAGTCTCACGTTAATACAATATTTATGCGTTTTTCTTTTTTCTTGGTATAATCAGTCCTCCTGTTCATACAGACAAAAAAAGGCCCCATCAGTGTTTCAAATAAAAGTGAAGGGGCACAACATCCACAGTCCTTTTTCCTTTCAAAATTCTATCCCAAAGTTTGTGTGAAGGTAATATGAGGCTTCAAAAGTCTAAAAAGCTAACTGTATCCCATCTTTGCTGTATTTTTAGTATCGCGTTTCCTCTTTAGAAGACTGGGTTCAGCTAACTCGGCTTCATATTTCAGTACAGACTTGAAAACTGTGTGCCACGCATTGAGCCACCTGCAATTTTGTTAACATGAGTTTATTCAAATGATCGCATGGATGAATAATTGGACGATGCCAATAAAGCAAAAAATGTTGTTTCATCTAATCACAATAATAACAGCATTTCGAGGTTAAACCTTAGTATTACCTAGGTGTGATGCAGCAGACACACAAGCACTTGCATGCCAAAAGAAAATAAAAAAACCCAGTGTTTTTCCTGAGAATCCAGGAGTTCATTTCAATGAAATTTCCAGGATTCAACTTCAGTCTGAGCCACCACACCACCTCCTAACAGCACAGAGTCTTGTTTGTGTTAATCAGTTAACTAATCCCACTTAGACTGAGGAGTTCGAGACCCATTTATTATGCAATATAATATGAGTTATAAAACACAACGCTCTCCTGCATCTTTATCCAGCTCCTAATGGCACGCCGTGCTCCTGTTTATGTGGTCTAGTTGTTACTCATGTTGTGAGGACACAGCAAGTCCCCATAAAGTAAATCTGAACATTATTAGGCCAAGATATGCTTTAAGGTTAGGGTGAAGTTACATCTAGGTTAAGGTCAGAGTAATGTACACATGTGTTCGCATACTTGTAGCATTGCTTGTGAGGTGTAGGCTGTGTGTGTCTGTTTCTTCGTAACTCGTATGTCTTTATTCTGCTTTCATAATTAACAATCCAGCTTCATAGATGTTCATCCTCTGTGACAAATGAGGTCTGTGTTGGCCATGACCTAACCAAGGTCCATTGTCTGTTTTAATGCTCCGGGGAGCGAAGCTGAGAAATGGGTCGGGAGAAGGAGAGGGATAGTGGAATGTATGTGCGCTTGTGCTGACCTGTGCGGGTTATTAAGGCCAGGATTCATGTTATTGTAAACCCCACAGAGACAAGACTTGGCTTTGATTCAGAGGACATTTGGTAGAAATAAGGAGGCTCAGATGCTGCTGGCAACACGGCCTCCCGGTTTAATCTTTCCTTGATGTTATAGGTGCTCTGTTGACGCTGTGATAAAAAACAAAAATTCAGGCTTCAAAATGGGCTTTCTTAGCTCCTGTGAGATTTCATTTAATCATATCTTTTCGTCTTTTTCAATCTTCTAAAGCGAACACCAATTTACACAAGCTGCAGTTTGCAAACAGATCTAGAGACTTTTTTGGGGGGGGGGGGGGTGCCAAGATTTCAGTTTTCCTTACAGCTCTACAGAAACTCCCACTGTTACCTAATGAAGAGTCTAATTGTGCTGCGTTTTCCACCCTTTTGATTGCTACTTAATGCATTGCGGTGATAGCAAATAGATGGCTTTGTTTGTGTTTGAAACCACAATGCACCACCGCAGAACTAAGACAGCTCTCTATTTTATACTTAGCGATGCTTGGATGAGCTCTGAGAGCTGCTGCCCCGGCACTAATGAAAATCAAGATGGAACTGATGATGAAAGGGAAATGCAAGACTGACAACTGTTGAGATGCGGAGATGGCAGGAAGCGTTGCTCTCCCCTGTCGAGAAACATGTCAGGGCCTGTAATGAGTCTTCCTGTCTCATATGAAAGGAAAACGTGCTATTATCACAACTCGATCATTCTCACATTACGAGTGAAATTACAGGGTGCACCAAAAAGAGAGAGAGAGAGGAATCACAAGAATACCTTTCAATTTCCAGAAATGTTTTCTCCTTTATGTATGTGTACTCACTGAAATCTCCAAGTGGAGAAGGGATGTGATAAATTATATTTCCATTCACATTACGCCAGAATCATTCTAAGAGATTCCTGATCATACTGCCAGTGGAAAAAGTAGCAACAAAACTTTTTTATTGAATCCTGCAAGTGGGAAGATGAAACACTGCCACATGTAATTACCAGAAAATTCAAACTGTGCTTGACTAAATATAGACACGGTAAGACTAATTGATATGGATAATTTTTTTTGACAGGACCGCCTATAAGGGGAGGAAATGTGAGGGACTATTTTTTGAGTTGGACATTGCTGAGCTCTTACCCCTAGCTGTCTCTCCACGGTCACTGCATCACAGACGTCAATATGAATTACATTAAAGTAGCGTCAGGCTTGCCGGCTTTGATCTCATCCCCACTTTATTTAGCTTATGATGATGAACCTACAAGAAACTCATCAGCACGACCAGAATGAACAGCTATAATTGTCTTTACAAGGTCACAGAGTGATCTTTTTTAATTTGAAGGAATTGTTAATTTCTTTCAGCTAATATCACTGGACTGCCCTTGGGGTGGTGGTGGTGGTGGTGGTGGTGAGGGGGGGGGTGTTGTTGCTTTCATGGTCTTAAGTCCAAAAAAAGGACAGCATTGGAAAGATGAGAAACGGGGCCGTTGACACATACTGCAAAAAAAGTGGGATTAACACAAGTCTAAAGCAGTTTGCCAACAGTTAGTGGATATAAATAAATAAATATAAATCTACTTTTGTGAAAAATTATGCCCCCTATGAAATATTTCCCCAATGATAAAACAGGTATTTGATCAGGCTGGTGCAAGGCTGAGACTTCTGCTTCTCAGCATCCTTCTGACCTGAGATGACACTCACCTGCTCACCCCTCCGCATATTTCTGCTGCCTCAGTGAAAACGGCAAAAAGTACAGACCTCCCCAGTGACCCTTAAAAAATAGGAAAAAGCACACAGAACTAGACACCAGCTACTACGTTCATACCAGCTATTAGCTCAATACTGTGAAGTATATGGAAAACTATGACTCACTTCATTTTCTCAGAGTAGTGTGCTATATGTAGTTACAGCACTCAGCACTAACACTTCTGACCGAATCAATCAATCAAAGATTTCCTTGATGCAACCAGCAGACAAGTTTAAACTCTGAATCACTCTTCAGATTGACATCTACCTCAATGCTTCAGCTGTTCACCGTACAGAACTGTATTTTTGGCATGCTGCTGCGTCTGTGTTTGTGTCATTGAGCTTGTAAGCATGCTCTGCATCAGGGCAAAAAAACCCCCATATATATATATATATATATATATATATATATATATATATATATATATATATATATATATATATATATATATAAAGAAAATAATTCTGCATAAACTGCGTTTCTGCTTGTGATGAGGTTTGTGCCCACGCAAATCTCCGGGCGACTGAGCGGCATCCACTTTGGAGTATCTCGCAGCAGATAGAAACGTAAGATAAAAAAGGGCGGAGGCTGGAGGCTCCAGGAGGAGAGATGGTGTTGTTTAATCAGGTCCTTCGTTCTTCTTCCCCTGCTGTGGTGAGCGTTGGGCTTTGACTCTGCCGCTCCTGTCTCCTCTGGCATTTCTCTGTTGCCATGGCAAAGCCACACTTATTCTCATTCCAGTGGCATTCTGCGGAATCTGTGCCCAGCAAACACCCAAAGATGCTCACACAGACACACATGCACCAGCAAAGGCAGACATGAAATTTTGACAGCAAGTATGCAAAAACGCTGAGTTATGCAAGTTGAACACCAAGTGCGAAGCATATATATATGTCTAAAACAGATTCCTATATCCACGCATCTCCTATACACATGTTATTGTTTTGCATGTGTGAACATGAAGAGCTGTAAGCCTGAAGCCCCTACTGACTTGAATGCAGATTCATGCTACAACCATCTGCCAGCTAACAGCTCTCTATGTTCAACCCGTGTATAATTTGGACACTTGCAAGGCAATATGGCATTAAATCGCATCATATCTCACACATGGTGTGCCAAACTGTATATCTCAGTCTAAGCAGTTCTATCTAGGGATTAAGCCCTGGGCATCTGCCCTTGGCTTCAAGACCACTGTCTGATACCAGCAGGAATAGAAGGTTAAGAAGGAAAGGTAGGGAAAAAGAAAGGTGGCTGCAAATACAACAGGAAGTAGACAATGAGGGCATCTATAACAAGTTTACTTCTAAGCACTAGAAAGCAAGGCCAAAGGCAAAAGAATAAATAAATAATTAAAAGTGGAAGATATATAGTACTGTGCAGATATGAAATAGCTTGTTGGTGCAAAAACTACTGATTCCCACAGAGGCACTGGCCAAAGACTTTCCATAGCTCGGTATTATGTATACTGTGTCCTTAAAAAAACACTGAGGAAACTGCACAAATGGAGGACAACAGAGGAAGTGGGAGGCCTAAAAAACGAAATCTATAGCAGATTAACAGTATTTGAAAGTCATGTCCTTAAGAAATAGAAAAAAAATTCGGCAAAGACCTGACACAGGATCTGAGAGATGCGTCTGGTCCTTCAGTTGATCCACCTACTGTTTGCTGAAGCCTCATCAGAAATGGTCTCAGTGGAAGGGTGGCTGTCAAGAAGCCATTCTTAAGGAAGGGGAACAGGGAGAAAAGGCTGAGGTATGCCATATTACACAAGAACTGGGCTGAAAATTACTGGCAACCAGTGGAGACCTCGGGAGAGCAGTACAGTGATTGTCTACAGCAATCTGTAAAACATGGTGGAGGCTCTGTCATGCAATACCGCCTGCATGACAGGCAGTATTGCATGGAAAGTATCTGTCATTTCAGCCAGTGGCGTTGGAGCTCTTGTCAAAATTGATGGAACTGCAAATGCAGAAAAGTACCTTCAGATTTTGATTTACTATGGAATACTGTACCATCTGGAAAGCATCTAACTGGCAACAGCTTCATTTTTCAGCATGACAATGATCCCAAACACGCTGCCAATATAGTAAAAGCATACCTGGAGAGAAAAACACACAGCTGGCCTCCCCAAAGCTTGGACCTCAACATTACTGAAGCAGTCTGGAATCATCTTGACAGAGAAGGAAACAAAAGGCAGCCAACATCCAGAGAAGAGCTTTGAATGGCCTTCAAGATGCCTGGAGAACTACTCCTGAAGAGCTCAGGCTGTGGTGAAGACCAAAGACTAAATATTGACTTTCAAGCTCATTCAGTACAAATGCACTGCACTGATATACTGTATTTTCATGTATGTTTACACATCCATCCATCCTCTTCTGCTTATCCTGTTCAGGGTTGCAGGAGCCTATCCCAGTTATCATAGGGCGAGAGGCAGGGTACACCCTGTACAGCCTGTTTCTAAGACAGAGAGACAGACAACCACTCACATTCACACCTATGGGCAATTTAGAGTGGCCAATTAACCTAACCCCAGTAAGTGCATGTCTTTGGACTGTAGGAGGAAACCCACACAGACACAGTGAGAACATGTAAACTCCACAGAGAGAAAGAGAGGGGTCTGGGCCAAGTGTGGCACCAGGTGTCTTCAATATTGAACCTTTTCACAATATTCTAATTTTCTGAGATACTGAATTTGGGGTTTTCATTAGTTGTCAGTTATAATCATCAAAATTAAAAGAAATAAACATTTGAAATATATCAGTCTGTGTGTACTTGAATGAATATAATACACAAGTTTCACTTTTTGAATGGAATTACTGAAATAAATCAACTTTTTCATGATATTCTAACTATTATGACCAGCACCTGTATATTATACCCTACTGATGTGCTCATCACATCAGTAGGGTATAATATACATAATAATATATATATAATATACACTTATGTAAGGATCAAAGCTTGTTTCTGCCACTGAGAAAACTTTTTTTTTGACAATCATAAGTCAGATTCAGGTTATTATCTCAAAATTTCAAGTCACTAACTCAAATTTTTGAGGAAATAATCCACAACTGAGAAAATAACTTGAAATTTTGAGTTATTATGTCAAAATTTTGAGATACTGGGGGCGGAAACAAACCTGGAAAGGATTACCCAGACAGGAAACTTCGCCCACAGGCAGATCAAGTACCTGATGCCGGCCTCACCTCTCCACCTGTGGCTAAACAAAGAGGTTAAACAAGCACAGCACAACACTTCCATACCAAGGTGCGCACACAAGTGAGCAACTCTTATGTCTGAAGAGTATCCATACAACCTAAACTGTAGTTATATTTTTTGTTGTAGGGCGATCAAAAATAGCTTGAGCTACCTCATGATTATTAAACTTATTCAAACTTGCCAGTCAAAAATATGTAGTAACAGCTGTTAAAAGGCAGAACTGCTGGAAACACGATGAAAGAGTCACTGTGTGGTAAATGTACTGCACATGATGTGACCACCTCATAGCGTAAAAAAATGCAGACGCCTTCAGCTGTGTCAGTTAGAGAGAGCTATTTTTCCAGTCTTTTTTTTTTCTTTTTGCAAACCCATGGTTCCTTAATGACTCCAGGCAGCAACATGTAGGCTTGTTTTCTGCACGAAACACTGGCAATAAAATTACTCACAGTGTGACTTCATGATGGCCTTGACAAACCTATTCTTTTGACAAAACATGGTTACACACTCATACGCCATGGAGAAAAGTCTATTCAACTAGGTATTATCAAGAAATATGTTCCACTATTTTTTTTTCCCCAGTCTAACCAACATTCACCTAAAACAAAGAATTTAAATTGAAAGATTGCTGCGTTGATGTTTTTGAACTGGGTTACCCTCCCCAACGAACAGATTGAAAGACAACTGCCAGTGTTTGCAGTGAAATTATTGACTAACCCGTCATTAAGGCTAAATTGTGGGTGCTGCCCGAATGCAAAGTTGGTTTTGGCCACTGGGTTTTTAACCAAAATATTCTCTCAGCAAACATGCACAGTTGGTCCTAAGACATAAACACAGACGTCATAAAGAGCGGTATTTCACTGAGCGGATAAATATAAAGGATGATTTCTGTTCCACATTTTTAGTGTTTAGGTATCCCTCTTTAAGTGTGCTAAAGTAAAATTTACTAAGTATCTTTTTCTACAAATTCATAAAGAGAAAGGAGAGCTGACATGCTGCTGCAGCTTTAACTGTGTTATTTAAGAGGTTTAACAAAGTGATTCTGACATGTACAAAAATCTATTGTTAACATGCTGTTTAAAACTGTAAAGTGTGTTTCAATGACACGCAAACATGCCCTTAACTTTTATTTCATTGCATCTATTTTTCACATGGCTGGCTGGTGATACATCAGTGTTAATTCAATTCGGTTCACCTGCCTACTGAGTTCACAGAGAAAATTTGCTCACCAAATTAGCATTGATGAATGACTTACAAGCAGTGTGGCGGCAGTCAGGTGACTACCATTTATCTATACTCTGAAGTCTGGGCGACAATACAAAACAGTGGGTCTCAAAACATAGCTTATGCACTTCCAGGTGCAGAGAAAGAGATCTAATGAGTCACTGGATGAGTCAGAAGTGATCTCAAGAGAGGTAAAACATGGAGTTGCTTAAAATATAAAGGACATAAAGGCTGAGGTATGGGAGGACTAGGACAGAAGAAGATGAGTCATGGACCAGAGCAGAGACAGCACGAGATCGAATGGTGGGCTTTAGGACAGCATCAAAAGTATCTGGAGTAAAGGGGTCATGAGCACCTCAAAACAGGTGTGACTAAATTCACACATTTTCAAAGAGAACATGCCATTCTCATTTTCAGGTCTGCATTGTTATTCTGAGGCTCTGCTGGCACATCTTTGTATGATGTACAGTTCAAAAAAACAGCCCTTTAGTTCAAAAAGGCTGCTTTAGCTGCTATATCTTAAGGCCCCCACTCTGATGAGCTCAATCTTCTTTGACTGGCCAGCTCACTCCACACACTTTGGCCAAGTCTGGAGGCTACAAAAACCATGGACCTATCAAGGTAAACTGGATACCTGACTCAAAGATACTGCCCACTCAGATAAATCAAACTTGCTTCTCTGGCACATAAAGCCAGAACAATTTTCTAGCTTCATTGTTTTTCAGTCCAATTTAAATGCGCCGTAGTGTCTCCCTGTCTGGGCCATAGATTTCACATTGTGACAAAGTGAAGGAAATAAAACTCACTTTTCTACCTGCTGGGGAGGTTCTACGATTACAAAACCACCAATGTTTAAAAATTCATGGTAGAAACAAAGATATCTTGTTTGCAGTCGGACGTCTCTTGTCAATAGTTTTTAAGACTGAGGCTGAAGAAAAGGCCAGCTTCAGATTTCAGTCAAAGTAACACATCGCAACTCAGGAATTCAGTTCAGGCACTTTAAACTCATGTTCACGTGTCCAGCTTTTCTTGAGGAAAGGCCTGTGTGCCTGCCTGCTACGCTTTTGAAGTTCTATGGGAACTCGAGGAGGTGAAGACTGCACTCTGTACATAAACATATAATAATAATCTAATACCAAGACTGACTCCTAGATAAAAAAAAAAAAAAAGGTAAAGTTAAAGAGATAGAGGACTCAGACTCAATGCTGGATGTTTTGATATGGGAACCAGTTGATAGCCTTATTTCTGGAATCAGTGTTTCAAGGAGCTTTAGCCTTTGGCATCCTAATTAGCTTACTTTTCAGCCCCAGTGGTTCTCACAGGTTGTGAATTCACTGGGCACTCGACTTGCTTTTGTCCACGATGAAAACAAACAGCAGAAATCAGATTTCATTTTGCTTTCTTACTCAAAAATATCAGCTTTTAATCCCAAATCAGATCCAAAATATAAACATGCACAGCGTCAACACCCCACTGACCAACATTAGAGAATACCTTAATAATAACAAAGTCTATGGAAGGGAGAGCTGTTTGTGGGCCTGCATGAATAAACAGGCATCACTATGATGGGTCAAGTAGAGGTAAATCTTTTTTTTTGGGGGGGGGGTGTTTTGTTGTTTTGTTTTTTTAAAGTTTATCTCACTTTTCAAAGTTTATCATGTAACCTATATATTTCTGATGTCTGTATGTTATCAATAAACCATAACTCAGTTGAGAAGTATGCCATGACTGTTTATGGTGTGATACTTCACATTTTCAATAATGCATGGCCGAATAAATCGCTCTGGGCATTAAGGAAAACTGACTCTGAAAACAAGATGAACTTTGCCTGGCGTTTAGACATGCACACTCGATGAGCACATGTTTTGATTCTGTTTCTCATTTAATTCTATACAGTGATGTAAAGCTTTCCATAAGCGCAGGCTGTTGTGTCCAGCGGGCACACCAATGCTCATGTGGAGTTATAAATAGCTAATGCACATGCTCTGTTTGCCTCCTGAAATGGATATTCTTTAAACAAACAAATAGGCCTGACCTGATGGATAGATGAATGCCACTGGGTGTAGTTAGCGGGGGAACAGACTTTCCTGTAAATGACGGCTTCCACGGCAGCTTAACAACGCTTAACAAATATAAGCTTACACAACAGCTACATTACATAAATAATTCGTGTTGACCTCAGGACACTGACAGTTTCTGGTGAGTGAGTGTGTTTGACACAGACGCATGCTCGCTTTCTCGTTACAGACTGGTCAATACATCGATTAGCTAAAAAAAATACACACAATTTGTACTTGTAAGTGCCAGCAGCACGCCCAGAGAGCCGATATTTGGCTGTAACAGGTCTGCCAGCTCATGAATACAACGATAATTTGTACCACTAGAGGCCGGGACTATTGAGCGAGACTCATTTACCTCGCTGTGTTGACAGGGAGGGCACTCAATGGCCTTGTGCAGATGTTTGTGTGTGTGTCAGTGTGTGTGTAATCGTGCGTGTGTGGGCAATAGGGACACACTCATCTCTGCCAAGGTCAGAAAAGGAAGCTGTATTCATTAACCGCAGCAACTGATTGTACATTCTGAGGAAATTTAAACTGTGTGACAACAATGAAGACATTACAATGGACAAAATGCTAGAGATGAAAAGACATTTCCCAAGCTCATCAGAAGGAACACTGGAGAGCACCCAGAATTGTGTTTTTACTGTATAGGATAATTATCCTCGCTGGACTCAAACACAAAAGACAAAATGGGGTGATTGTCATGTGTTTTCTTCCTGATTTCACAGGAAACCAAGCCAAAGCTGTGATCTGATTTTCAAGTTGTGTGCCAATATGGCACTGGAGTCTGCACAGGGTACACGTTCAGCTCTCTTGTCAGGGAGAAAATTGACCAATCTAGAAAATAGTGATGTGAAAACTACTTTTGTAGAACAGACTGTGACACAACCCTGCAGAGCATGATAGAAAGAGAAAGAAAGTGCTATTATAGCCTACGAGGCCCATTGTGGGTAGATGAAGAGAACGAGAGAGATAAATGTGGTTTATCTATCCCAAGATGGACATGCATTCACTTGTATGCACTTAGAGCAATGATAAACAGAAAAAAAATATACTGTGAACTGAGCTGAATTGGGGGAATGCTGGGTCCAGTTTCCAGTTGATTAGGGATGAGATAAAAATCATGGCAAGGCGATAAAGAACGGGTTCTTGTTTTCATCGGTCTTGTTCTGAGCTTAATGGAGTCTGGACAGATGGAAAGAGGGAAGTATAGATGGCAGAGAAGCGCAAGTAGGTAACAAGAGAAGAAGAGAAAGGGGGGCAGCAGCTGACAGATGGAGAGGTGGAAGAAGGGAGGGGAAAAGAGAGAGCGAGATAGCTGAAGAGCGACAGAGGGATGATGCTGACTGCTTCATCTCTACTATCAGATGAGGATGAGGTCAGGTGCAGTAAAGCAACTCAAGGTCAGGCTAAAGGAAAAAAAGAAGTCAGTGAATTAAACAATTCAAAATAATCCCATCCAGATTCAGTATTTAATTAAAGTTCTTTTTACATAGTCACTTGTTTCTCAGCACCAAAGACATTTTCCCATCACATATCTGTTTCCCATGGCATAACTCTTTCCCACACTTATATAGGAATGAAAACTTCTCTTTAAACCAGACTCAATGGCTTGTTTCACTCTTATCAGCCTACTGAGTCTCTGTGGTTTCTCGGCTGTGAAAGCTCACTGCTGTTCTGCTCAGGCGAGGGCACAGAGAGAAGGAGAGGGGAGTTCCCAGGTCCTCTGTGCCCGCCTCCCTTCGCTGCCCTCGGGGTAAACACCAACCACTCGACCAGCAGACCTCTGAGACTTTTTGCCACCCAAGCATCCAAATAACGCCTGCAAACATGCGAGCCGAAAATGGGTCCCATTCACGGGGCCACAAAGGCACTCCTTCAAAAGGAAAAATTTTCAATATTTCAAGTGGGAGAAAGAGCAGTGTTTCTTGTGGTTTCAGTGCGTGTGATGGACTGATCTTAAGAGAGCTCAAAAGAGTGTCATATGCACTCTAATGATAACAGTTGGGGGGGGGGGGTGAGAGTGAGGTGGTGGGGACGTTGAAGCTGATTAGCTGATTTGGTGATGAGGGCTCCTTCTGAGCTCTCTTTAATTTGCTCGACCAGAAAGGAAAAGTAATTAATCTCAAACTTCCAAGACCTCTTGGGGCCTTCAAAAGCACACTAAGAGTGGAAATCAACAAAAACAGCAAAGCTTATTGTGAAAATCTGTTTATTAACTAAATTGGTTGATTGTTTTCTTTTTCCAAAAGCCCAGATTTAAGCCTCTCAGACAATCCTGAGGCTGTTTTTTTTTTCTACCAAAGCTTGTGCTCACATCTGCTTCTGTTTCTGTTGCACCACCAAAAATGAAGCGATGTGGTAATTTTACAAAAATGCACTTGGCATTTCCAGAGAGGTTGATAACTTGTCCACAAAAATGAGTCTTTTGAGCTGCTGAAAGGAGAAAAAAGGCAGCACAGAATTGCTCAAGATGAAGTCAAAGAGATTAAAAAAAAAAATCAGGTGTCTCCTCTTGGTCTTTATCTTCTGTCTCCATCCAGTAATAAAACAGCAAGGAAAGAAAAAGGAGGAAAGGACAAAGTAGGGTATTCAAGGGGGAAGTTATCCCAGTGATGGAAGGAATAAGTTGAGGAAAGAAGAAAACAAAAAAACAAAAGAAAGAAGGTTAGGAGTAGGACAGTGAAAGAGACCAGATATATGGTGAAAAAAAAAAGAAGAGGAAACAAGGATGTAGGATGATTTCAAGGCGGAGGGACGCGGTGACAGAACAAGATGAAGACAAAAGAGATGAGAAAAAAGAATGGAGAGATAGAGAGAGGATGTCCCCTGTTGTTTCTGGTCAGTAAAGGTTTCATTACACTCTATGCGATAACAGCAGCTGGAGATCGTCTGTGAAATCTAGACCACTCCGTTATCCCACCACTTCCCGTATAACAATGCTGTTTACTGCTGTATCACTTTACCTTAACAGTAACCTACCTCTTCAAATTACACTCTCAGTGCACAGGCACAACAGCAGACCCACAATGAAAGTCACAGCTGATAAGGAAACCGTACACACTGACAAGCCTACGTGTGGAAACAGATGCACACAGAAACTTGTGTGCAGAGTTTAGGAATCCTTCAAGCTAAATAAATCTCAAGTGAGCATAGCTGTTTGCATGCAGAGTCCCGGGAGTTCAAAAATTGCTTAGCTTACAGAGTGTGTGAAAAACTAGATTGGTTTTGAAGTATCTCATTTTTGTGTCTTTTGAAAATCCCTATTACAGAAGCCTGAATGTGGAAGTTGGAGTGCCCCCCAAAAAGCTGGGATACACAGGTTTCCAGATTCAGTTGACCACCTTCACAAATGCAGTTAAGTTAAGCAATAGAAACACAAAAAAACATGTCACTGTTGCAGCAACTAAGGCCTCGGTCACACTGGCTTAGAGACCTGTCAACAACCCCTCCAGTCGCTAGGGAAAAAACATGTATTACCCCAACAGTTGGTGAGTGGTTGCTGGAGGTCACAAAGAGGGTGCTGCACCAAAAACCTCCTTGGGACTGCTTTGGTTGTTAGCAGATTGCTGCGGTGACCCATAGTTTGCATGGAAGACACTGACTTGTCTGCAAGCACTCGCTAACTAACCACCGAGCGGCAGTGAAACCTGGAAAATCTGCAATGCAAGCCAGAAGAAGAGACTACTAAAACCAACAAGTTTTAAAAGGTGCAACTGGATACTCTTGACAGTGATTAACAGAGCCAGATAATATTTAATATATAATGATTTGATCATTTGAAATAATTAGGTTATTGGCCCATGTCATAAAAGCAAGAATGTGAACTCTGTCTCGAGCAACACTGCAAAGGGCCACACACTCAACAACTGAATTAGCTTTCATCTTGCCAGTTGTCTGGGATGCAGTGCTGCGTTGATCACTGATGAAAACCAAAATATTGGAACTGAGTTAAACTGTACAGACTTACTACAATCCATCACCTCACAATTCCTTAATATAATGCTGCTTCTTATTTATTTCAGGGGGTTGACTTGTTTTTTTTGGATTGAGATGATATTGTGATGGGCAGTATTTTGTCCATGTGTGGTGTAGATAAACAGGCAGATGTATCTACTGTAACAATGCAATCTGTGTTTTGGGTGAAATAATTTTTTATTAAAACATTTGGCCAGCCACATATACATTTGTTATACTGTATTATTATGTACATACAACAGCATAGAAATTACATACTGAACAGTCTCAGACT
>JAMQGT020014339.1:0-12385 GCA_024447675.2 Pterophyllum scalare
CTCCTTAGTTTTTTGTCATGTTGAATGGTTGTCTACCAGTGTGTTACCTCTGCTATTTGTAGTTTGGCCTTAATCCAATAAGCAACAAAAAACTACCTGCGTCACCTTAAAGGTCTGACTTTTTGTACTCACTCCACACAATGATACATACTGTACCAATAAACTAATTATGTTAATAACACAGCTTGGAGTTCTGATAAAGACTTCCCCTTCTAGCTTATTACAAATTATACAGGAAAGATGGAGACCTTTAATAAATGTTTCAAGCTGCATTGCTATAAAATACAGTAGACAATTTGGATGCTGTGATTACAATGAACATCAAATGCAGATGCTAGCCAACATTTAAGGTGTTTAGTAAAGAAATGCATTAATGTAAAGGTAGAGCCACTTAAGGAGTTAAACTGTGGAGAGTGCAGTCCAAATCTTTTCTTTTCAAATGGGGTCCACAGAAGCAGACTGATGGGTCTGGGAATGCACCTGGAGGGGCAGGACTAGGAAGGTCTATGGAGAGGCAAATTAATTCCAGAGGAGAAAGCAAAAGAAAAAAAACATTAACACAGGCCTGATATTATCACTGTAGTAGTTATAATAATCTGGCAAAGAAAGGATGAATAAACCAGTACTTAAATATGCATCAGGCTAGATGAGGTGCAAGCAGGAGCCTTGCAATAGTTGAAACCAGTGGCAGACTGAAGGGACCCGCCTGTGGGTGGGGTCTATGAAACAGGCGGAGTTCCACATCTGAGAATGAAAGCGACAGCAAGAGGGCGAGAGGAAGTAAGAGAGGAAGAGAGAGGGCCGCCGGACCATGATATTGGAAGATTCTCACATGATGAGTTAAGTCTCAAGCTAAAGGTTTAGTCTAATTTCTCTGAAGGATACAAAATTAATGACATTCTGACAAGCCTCACCTGTATGGAGTTTTTCGGTTAATGAGCAAATGTCCTGCTATCATAATAAACCAAAATGTTAAGCAATGAAAACAATACACAAACAGCATATTTCTGTGTTGGCTATATGGCAAAGGAAATAGCACATGCCTTTTATGCTTGAAATAAAACCTCTAATACTGTAGTGAACAACAGACATGAGTTGTAATGAATGAAGGGTCAAACAGCTAAGAGTACCTTATTGTCGTTGCTAACAATTAAAAGCCCTAAAAGATTAAGTTTTTCATCAAATGCAAGCTCCTGCCAATTTATCGGGGTACTGGCATGAAATGTGGGGCCCCAGCAGGACAGTGTGGGTTGCCCTGGCTAAGCAGTGGGGCCTATTGTAGGCAATGATGTCCCCACAGTATTCCCACACTCTAGCTGCCCACACTCTAACCTAGTGGGGCCTCACATGGGGCCCACACTGCATGACCCTGATGTGCCAAGACCCCAAAGGGGCATTTTGCTGGGAAGGCCTCGGAGTGCACATTCCTGTCACATCAGGTTTATAGAACTGAACAAGGAAAAAAAATTATGAAACATTCAAAATTGGTGGCATAAAGAAGCTTGCAAAGACAATAAAAACATTTTTGGTAGTACAGATAAAAGTTACTGACTGGATGTCTTGGTCAGGTGGGACTGAGACATTAGCAGCAACACTATAGTGATGGAGCACACATCAAATCAGGAGACTTTAACAAAGCATGTTTAAAGACTGTGCTCCCACACTTTTTAGCAGCATGTGAACTGTCCTACTCCAAACTATGTTTTCCAAACCATGTCATTTTGTTTTTTTAAGCCTGTCATTTCTGGCAGTTTTTGCAAATGGAATCATGATCCAAATGGATTATTGTACCAAAGATATTTGCTTTTACAAAAGAGCACTACAACTTATCTGTAGGCTACCCTTGTTAATATTTGTCATTTCTTTTATTCATTCTTTTTGTTTATTGTCCTCAATAAAAGACTGCCAGCTCTGACAGGCGGGGGGGGGGGTAAGAAACTAGAACAAATAAGGGGACAGGCCTAGGTATACATTTATACATATATACGTACACGCACATATACACACACACAATCTTGCTTTGTTATGTTTTAATGTGAGAAGCTGCAACCACGCCCCCAGGAGCTAGAGCTAAACAGGGAAAGGCCCAACTGTACACATGCACACACATATATACCAGTCGCACGCTCCGGCACACACTCACAGACCTAAGGAGTGGGTATCAGCACAGAGCCAGCGGTAACCCAGGGAAGCAGCCAGACCCCACCCCAGGCAGGGTGCAGGAAACCGGAGTGTGGGAAGACCTGCCCTTCTCCTTAAAATTTGAAATATCTCCCTCAGGTTAAGGCAGAGGTCATCAATAGGCAGACCTCGGTCCGGATCCGGACTGAAATTATGTCTTTATTTAAAACCGTTGTGGATTGATATGAAAAAAAATTTTGCGCTCTAGTAGTTAAAGCTGGGAGCGCCATCGGGCAACTGTGTGCATGCATGTGCGTGCTCACCACACCAGTCCGCAAAGTATTGGCGGCGGTCTGCCAAGAAAGCGACAGAATCCCATAAAAGGGTTTCTCATCCAGTCCACGCAGCCCACAACGCTGTGTTTAACCTTATCAGTCCTTGTGCATTTCTGGCCACTTTTCACTGCAGTGTTTGAATTTATCAGGCAAATAACAATCAAGAATAATAATCAATGCATCAATATAAGGACTCACAAATGTCAGCAAATTCCTGGAGGGAGACTGCTGAAACTATTGGAATGGACGTGAGGGAATGAAGAAAGTGAAAAAATAGAGACAAATATGTTTGCAGCCAAAAAATTGAACACACAGAGCGAGGACCAAAAAACTTACTGTGGGCTGGCTCAAACTCCCCTCCTCGGCTAACAGTTCTGATAAGAGGTGGAATGTTTATCAGCAGCTAGGTCAAGGGAGATCAGTCCAACACAGATCAGAAGAAGACAGGACCGCGGGGCATAGAGCATCTGTTTACAAAACATCCAGGAGAAAACTGAGATAAGCGGCAGTCCAAGGCCGCCAGGGAGCCAAATTTCTGATTCAATAACTTGTTTTGGTACAGGCTGTACTAAATAATTTCTTGACAGCCTTTAGTCTTTCTGGCACCTCTCCGTGGCAAAAAATCCAATTATCCGAATCCTCTTGGTTCGTTCCTTCGCTGTGCAGAAACAGATACAGATCTTACCCCTCTGAATCAGCTCCAGATATACAGAGTCTGTATCTCTCTGCATTCCCATCATAAGCAGCCTTACCAAGGCCCAAAAGCTGCCTAGACTTCCTGAATTGTAACAACAAGCCAGGTACAGTATCTCCAGGTCCAGGTATATATATATATATATATATATATATATATATATATATATATATATATATATATATATATATATATATATATATATATATATATATATGTATACACTTCACATTAAATAGTTGGACTTCCAGACCTTGGCCTCATGAAATTTTTTCTGGACCTCTTTTATTTGAATACCCCTGGGTTAAGGGATAAAGCACAGAGCAGCAACGCTAGAGCTGACTATAAAGGCAGCGCGAACTGCAATGTTAATGCTGAAGTCTCACTAGCTGAGGACCTGAGCTGCATCTTTGTCCATTCAGAATTTAGTGGGCCTGCTACAGAATCCTTCCTCCAACCTGCCTCCAACTTCCACATATTCACACTCCTGGACCGTGATGTCAGCCATGTGCTGAGATCAGTAAATACGAGGAAGGCTACTGGACCTGATGGAGTGTCATGGCACAGTACTCCATACCTGTGCTGACCAGCTTGCCAAAGTCTTCACAAGGATCTTCAACATCTCCCTCCCAGGCCATTCTTCCATGTTGCATGAAGTCAGCCACCATCATCTCATATCCCAAAAACCAAGCTTCCACAGACCTTAGCAGCTACACTACACTGCCAAAAGTATTCACTCACCCATCCAAATCATTCCAATCACTTCTATGGCAACAGGTGTATAAAAACCAAGCACCTAGGCATGCAGACTCCTTTTACAAACATTTGTGAAAGAATGGGTCACTCTTAGGAGCTCAGCAAATCCCATCATGTTTGGTGGAGGGGGGACTATAGTGTGGGGTTGTTTTTCAGCAGTTGGGCTCAGCCCCTTAGTTCCAGTGAAAGAAGCTCTTAATGCTTCAGCATACCAAGACATTTTGGACAATTTCATTGGAAAAGTTTGGGGATGGCCCCTTCCTGTTCCAACATGATTGCGCACCAATGCACACAGCAGGACCATAAAGTGATGGATGATCAAATTTGGTGTGGAAGAACTTGACTGACCTCTTGACCTCAACCTGACAGAACGTCTTTGGGATCAATTAGATTGGAGATTGTGAGTCAGGCCTTCTCATCTAACATCAATGTTTGACCTCACAAATGCAGTTCTGAAAGAATGGCCGAAATTCCCAAGCAAAAACACGCAGTCGATGAATTAAACTTGTCCCCAACACAGCATCATCCATTACATTGACCAACATGTTGTGAGTCCACTTTCTTACAAACTGTACACCTATGTACTCTCGTCCCGTGAGGTCCTTTAAATTCCTCTGCATCCTCTTATCAGAGGACTTCAATACTGCCGCATTGAAGAGGGCAGATGACAGACTCCACTTTCTCAGGGTATTTAGGAAGAATAACATGGAGAAGAGACTGCACATTTCTTTCTACTGTGCTGCAATTGTGTCTGTTTTAGTATACCGCTTACCAGTGTGGTCTGCTGACTGGTAGCAGACAAATAGGTACTGCAGTGAGTGGTGCGAAGAGAAGAAAAAAATCATTGGCTGCCAGCTGACATCTCTGGAATAGCTCATCAGGGACTGCTCTCACCCCAGTCACAATTTGTTTGAACTGTTACCCTCTGGCAGACAAAACAGCAGAGCAGCCAAAACACTCACATGTAGATTCAGAGACTCCTTCTTTTCAAAGTCCATCATTTACCAGTAAATGAATACAGTGATAATTGTCTTGTGCTGCTATGCTGCTACTCTCTTCTTAATAGAGTTTATTTATGAAGATTGACAGCTTATTTATTACTATTTTATTAACAGCATTGATTTGCATTTTTACACTTCATGGCAAACACCGGCTCTGCTTACAATGAAAATAGAGCTATTTAATTCAATGTATTCTGTGGCTACTGTTCCTGTTATGTTCTGGTTGTATTCTCTGTTAGAAGTTTTGGAGGTTATTTTTTTCTCGGCGTTGGCTGTGTGATCCTTCAGTGTTATTCCCTGTTATTTTTTCTCACTTCCTGTTTTACTTTGCTAGTCATTTGTCTCCTGTGTTTGCAGTGAGTTTTATTTCCCTTGTCTCATTATTCCTATAAGTTTCAGCTGTTGTCTCTTTATCCTTCCATGTCCACTTCCCCTGAGGGCCTCCTGTATATATTTCTTTTGTTGTTTGACTGTTTTCCTTCCCTTGTGTGTTCCCTGCTTCTGTTGAAGAGTTTGTATTTTTGCCACTCGGTTCCCTCACTGGACTCTTGCCTTGTTGCTGGACTTCTGCATTCAACTGAAAGGTTAGGGTTTTTTTTGTTGTTGTTGTTAATGATGTTATTAAGGTTCTCTTTTTTTTCTTTTTATTTGATTGAGCTTCTTTCTCTTGTGTAGTCTTTACTCCAGAGTTTATATTTTAATCTTGATTTCTTGAACTATTCTATTATTCAAGCTCTTGTTACAGGTTCCTTTTTTATACGTTTTGCCTTCTATAAATTAGAAATGTATCTTTTTGGATAAAGTTGCTATTATCATAATAAATATGAAGGCCTGTGTTTCTGAGGTCATTAAGAAATGTTTAGAGATGTGTAGTCCTCACAGGACAGGTCCTGCAAACATAATTGTATGGAATTTGATGCATTACTGGCAATTAAATAGAATAAGAAAGAGATGGAGCACTGAGAGAAGAGAGGAATTACTTTGAAATCACAAATCACCCCCCACCACTTTCATGCTTCTGTCCCATTGCTAAGCTGTTTTTTTTTTTTCCACCAGGGTAATGTCTGCAGCAGAGGGGCTGCTGTAATTGAAAACAGTTATAGAAACAGCAGGTATATTTCATGTGTTGAAAATCAGTTGTGGTTGTGGGGGGTTTTGTGTGTTTGTTTTGAGGAGGGATATATCTAGAGAGGATCATCTGACTAATATGTTTTCATGACTATCTTTTAAATCATTTGCAGATGTTATGAAGGCGGCTGCTATAATTAATTCATTCTAGCTCTTGTTTCTCACCTATAAGAGATATGAAGAGACAGACTGAGATACAGTCATGGCGGAAAGTGCTGACAACCCTGAAAATTTTCCAGAAAATGAATTTCTCCCAAAAAATTATTGCAATCACACATGTTTTGTTATGCACACATTCATTTCCTTTGTGTGTATTGGAACACACAAACAGAGGGGGGAAAAAAGCCAAAGTTGATATAATTTCACATGAAACTCCAATAATGGGGCTGACAAATTTATTGGCACCTTTTTCAAAATTGTGGGTAAAAAACTTTGTTTCAAACATGTGATGCTCATTTAAACTCACCTGTGGCAAGTAACAGCTGTGGGCAATATAAAAATCACACTTGAAGCCAGATAAAAACGAGAAGTTAAGTCAAGCTTTGCCTTATGTATCTGTGTTTGCCACACCAAGGAGGACTTGAGAACCAAAATTGTAGAAGAATATCAACAATTTCAAGTTTAGAAATCCATCTCCAGAGAGCTTGATGTTCCTTTATCCACGGTGAATTGAAAGGTTGCAGTGCAGGATTGTCCGGATGGTGGATAAGCAGCCCCAATCAAGTTCCAGATAAATTGAAGCTGTCCTGCACGTTCAGGGTGCATCAGTGTCAGCGCAAATTATCTCTCAACATTAAATGAATGGAAACACTATGGCAGAAGACCCGGGAGGACCTCACTGCTGACACAGACATAAAAAAGCTGCAGTTTGCCAAAATGTACATTAGTAAGTCCAAATCCTTCTGGGAAAACATCTCGTGGACAGATGAGACCAAGAGAGCTTTTTGGTAAAGCACATCGTTCTACTGTTTACTGAAAACAGAATGAGCTCTACAAAGAAAAGAACACAGTACCTACAGTCAAATATGGCGGAGGTTTAAAGATTTCTTAGCATTGTTTTGCTGCCTCTGGCATTGGATGCCTTGACTGTGTGGAAGAAATCATGAAATCTGAAGATTACCAAACAATTTTGGGTTGTGATGAAAGGCCCAGTCTCCGAAAGCTGGCTTTGCATCCTAGGTCATGGTGTCATGGACCCCACTGGCCTCTCCCACTCTGGGTCTCCTATTCTGGTCATGTGTTTTAACCAGTCCTGTGTTGTAGAGGCGGTCCTCCTCCAACCCTCGGCTGCTAAGACACCTGGGCTGGTTTCAGCAGCTGATTATGGTTTGAGTGATCATCTGGCCTACTTAAGTGGAGGAAGACCTACTCTTGACGCCAGATTGTTACTTACCTCACAGTCAGTAGACGTAAGTGTTCTAGTGTCTTGTTATGATTCTTCTGTGTACATCTGTTGACCCTCTACTACTTCTCTGCCTAGAGCCTGGAACCCTGGAGTGCATGCCTGAGAGTGGGTGAGCAAGAAGAGGATAAGCGGAGGGGCCAGCCAGCCACACTTTCCCACTAGCATAATTCTTTGTTTCGAGCAGTGTAAATAAATTACTGAAAGCGAGTCGAACAGTCCGCCTATTGATTCCTCACAATCCCTTCAGGCATGACACATGGGTCTTCCAGCAGGACAATGACCTCAAACATACTTCAAAAAGCACCTGGAAATGGATGGGGGGGGGGGCGCTGGAGAGTTCAGAAGTGGCCAGCAATGAGTCCGGATTTAAATCCCATTGAACACCTATGGAGAGAAATTAAAATTGCTGTCGGGAGCAGGCATCCTTCAAATGAGACCTGGAGCAGTTTTCAAAAGAAGAGTGGTCCAAAATACCAGTTGAGAGGTGTAAGAACCATGTTGATGGTTATAGGAAGCTATTGATTTCAGTTTTTTTTTTCCCAAATGGAAATGTTGAGGTTACCAATAATTTTGTCCAGCCTGTTTTTATAGTTTTGAGTAAAATTCTATCAATTTTGGTTTTTGTTTTCCTGTTTTTTCAGTTATTCCAATACACAATACAATGCTCATAGCTAATCATCTGGTTATTGGGTTTTCTTTCTAGAACTGGAGGGGTTTTACCTTCAGGCAACTTTTTTTTTGTGATTTGACACCATATAAATAAGACTGAGTTGAATTCTGTCCTGAATGCAGTTTGTACTTTTCCCAATGTATTCTTGTTTTGTGTACTAAAAATAAAAATACTGTCTACCTTTCTATTCTTCAAAAGTTGACTGCTCCAACATTTTTCTCTTCCCTGCACATGAAATTAGACCAGCTGATTATTAAAAATAAGTTTAAAGGATTTTTTTTTCTTTCTATCCACCCATAAAGGAGATAAATGAAGCTTTGTTGCACAGATAACAACACAGTTATGACTATAACATAACTGAATTTAGCATGGTAATACAGGCATTTTTTTCTATTCTTTTTGTGTGTGTGTGTGTGTGGGGGGGGGTCACAACCAAAGGGGCCACTTTATTCCTTCAAAATCTGTGAAATGTATACAATTTTTTTCACACAATTTTTAATGTATCTTTATTGACCGTTTTTCAGCACTTTCTCTACTCCTGTCTGAAATGCAAGACCATATGAATTGCAAAAAAATCATTTGGCTTTGCACATGCCAGTATATTGGAATGACAAGTCTAAATACTTTCATACACTCTTTTCCTAAAGCCCTAATCAACATTCATGTTTGATTTTAGCAAGTCAAAATGATTCTAATTGGTTACATTGATTACATTTGCCTGTAAATGAGCTAATCTGCCAAAAGACTCCCAGGAAATATTGCTATTAAGTTAATCAAAATATCATCACATTAATACTGCTGTAGAATCCAAAGCACGCACTTTTGTAATGCTCACTGTAAAGTGCTAAACTTTTTATTGTTCTTTCAGCTGCCAGAGTAACATTAACTTTCTTAGTTTTAAAGATAATCTACATTTGAACTAGTACTTCAATAATTTTCTGACTGGGTCATCAATAATAGGCCAGCAATACAGTACACAGACTAGCAGTAGCAGCCTAGTGTAATAGATGTGTCTGGAGATGAATCCTCTCTTTTTTGAGTTCTTATGTTTGGGAAGCCTGAATAAAAGATCATTTCCAATGGAGCCTTTTTGAGCAACAAGGCTGTTTGGCATCATTTGTTTTGCTTTCTATGAAAGACCTTATGGACGTGTGCATCTCTTCCTTACAGTGATCTATTTAACTGTATTTTATGCTATCAGTCTGTGCCTCCTTAAAGATCTTTTCTGCAGTGTTAAACCTGATCTCATCATAGTTACTATAATATTTCCTAATGATGCCCATATATAGCTCATTAAGACCACAGAGATTCTTGATACTAAGTTAAATCCACAGCAGACTCACTGTGAGATTAAAATCAAACTGTACACTTCTAATCATCAGACTCAGCTGACTTCCTGCTAAAACACAGACGTCTGACTATCTTTGAGGCCATTTTTATTTTGAAGAGTAGCTTTCTGATTAAAAGCAAAGTATGGTATTTTCAGCCTCATTAGGCCTTTGAAATCTGCACCAGAATAGTAAGATGAAAGAAAAAGTGTTTATGTGTGTGTGTGTGTGTGTGCATGTACTTTGATTAAAATAGGGGACATTTTTCAGAATACACACCAGTTGATTGGGGACAGCTTTCCAATTGGGGACAAGAATCACTGTTCCCAATCTGATTTCATTACAGTTGTATTCTACATGCTCCAACATGCATTTCTCTATTAAAATGTCCATTGTCCCACAAAGGGACTTTTTTCAGATTTCTATGTGTAAAAGTGTGTATACCCCCCACACTACCCCCCACTCAATTTGTGTACTATATAATATATTATATAATATATAATAAATATATACAAGAATATAGATTATATATTATATAATACACAATATATTATACATTCAATATATTCAACAACATGGGCTAAAGTTGTCAGGTTCTCTCTAAACCATGTAGAAATAGGTATGTCCCCAAAGGTAGGGTGTTGTGTCAGGTGTCCCCAAAGGTGGCCTAAGTATGCAGTTGTGTGTGTGTGTGTGTGTGTGTGTGTGTGTGTGTGTGTGTGTGTGTGTGTGTGTGTGTACTTGTATTCATGACATATCAGGACATTTTTATGATAACACACCTTCAATATCAGGACACTTGGAAAAATGAGGACATTTTTCGCGTCCTCATTTTTCAGAGCATACTAGAGTGTTCTCCAAGCCCCCAACATGCCCCTAAACCAAAAATCTCCAATGTCCTAAAATGTCACAATTTTCAGAAATTTTGTGTGTGAGTGTGTGTATCGTTTTTACTCATCTTTGATTTTTCAACCTAGTGGCCAGTTTTGGAACTTAACACACTTTTCACACACTTGTCCCCATATGTCACATTGTTCAGAAATACTAACACACTTCAACGCTCCGACTTTCTCATTGGTCCAAAATTCAGTAACACTGCCTATGATTGGTCAATACATTCAGCCAAAGGCTAAGTAGATGGCTAGCAATTTTCAACACACATAGGTTCAATGGTAAACTTGTGATAACATTACCAGTAGGATTTGTCGGTACAGAATTATTGTATAAAGTCTCTAAAAGGATTGTGCTGTTTATTGAGGAAATACAAAGGTTCTGATACGAATATCGGAGCGTTATGGTAAACTGAAAATCTGGGACTTTCTGCGCTCTGGAGATTATTATCTTGGCTCACACAGTACCTTTGATGTTCGTCGATGTGGCGTGCTTGATGAGGTAAGATGAGAATGAGTTTAAAGGGAATTTAAATACCCAAAGTTACTCTAAGAAATTGAAGGAGTAGTTGATGGTAAATGATAATATATCACTTTTTCTCTGCCTTAAACAGTAGATAGAGTTCAAGTTGTTGCCAAATATAACTGTTGACATGTTAACAATGCTCAGTGCATTACTAAACTAGCTAATTAGCTCAAACTAAGGTAAATGCAGAGCTGCATGGAATTTTTTCTACATGATTTTTTCCTAACAGAAACAGCTGTTGAAGTTAATTTTCCTCTGAAAAAATTTATTTTAGCACACAATATATTTTCTGACATTGGAATGGTAATGTAATTGTTTTCCTATTTAACAGAAATTAATTATGCATTGCAATATTTCTCCTTGAAGATGCATTGCTGCTACATTGGTTGGTTAAGATTATGCCAGGTTGTTAAACTAATCACAGTTACACAGTGGTTGGCCAGTTTTTTGGCCAAATTATCAGACAAGATTATCAGATAATTAGTAAGGTACCACAAGAAATTACTGTTTTGTAAATTCTTGAGTCAAAGCAAGCATTGATAATTTTTTTGTATTTTTCTGCTGACTTCTTGCTTCACCTAACAGATGTTTGTAGATTAAGGACCAAATGATCACAAGAATAGCATGTCAAAAAGAAGAGCCAGACTTAGTCCTGAAGCTGAGGCTATTCAGTTTATTTTATCTGGAAGTGACAAGCCTTGTCTGAAGGTTCAATGGATCAGTGACTATAAAGGTATGTAACATTAATTCCCCAGGTTTACTGTTTTAACACAGATATAGAGAAATGATAATGTTCTCACTGTTTAATAATTCCATGTTGGTTTGATCTGTATATGATTTGGAAATTAGTAATTTGGATGTATTACATGACAATGATGGAATTTTGTTTTAGGGCGTGGTGTGTTTGCTTGTGCACCAATTGAAAAGGGATCCTTTGTTGCTGAGTACCGAGGGGAGTTGATCTCAAAATATGAACGGAACAAGAGACAGAGGAAGTACACTCAGAAGCAAAATGCATTCCTGTTTGATTTTGAGTGGAACAGTGATGTATGGTGGTAAGTAATGTTCCATAAAAATCAAATGCTCTTTCCAGCATTATGGTTTTAGTTAACAAACAGATGTTTCTTCATGTTTAAATTTAGTATTGATGCCTCCCATGAAGATGACTCTTTTGGCCGGTTGGTTAATGATGCCCATAAATCCCCAAACTGCAAAATGAAAAAGTTGATTGTCCAGGGTAAACCTCATCTTTGCTTGTTTGCTATTGAAAACATCCAAGCGGAAAGTGAAATAACATATAACTATGGAGACACTCCGTGGCCATGGCGAACTTTGGTAAGTTAACCTTCAATTAAACAGTGTACGATCACATATTGCTAAATATCAGATAAAAACATGCATACTAATCCTAGTAAAAATATCGTACACTGCAGATATACCTTTTTGTTAAAACTTTCTAAGAGGTCTACAATAAAAAGCCTTGACCCTGGTTACACTAGGATGATCATTAGTGTATTACAGAATGAATTTA
>JAMQGT020014340.1:0-38140 GCA_024447675.2 Pterophyllum scalare
TCTTTTGACTCTGGATGTCACCCATAATGTTGTGTGCATTGCAATATTTTGAGCAAAACTGTGCTCTTACCCTGCTAATTGAACCTTCACACTCTGCTCTTACTGGTGCAACGGGCAATTAATGAAGATTGGCCACCATGAAAATGACAGGTGTTTCAGTTTCATTGTCCAACCCCTGTATCAGACAAGGGAACATTTTTCCAAACTCCTGTTGTGCAGTTATGTTGAGTCTGTGTGAACTGTAGTCTGTGGCACATGGTGTGGTCTTCTGCTTACTTTACCTGTAATAACTGGTTGTTTTGAGTTAGTGTTCTTTAAGTTTAAATCTTCAAGTAGTTACATGAGAGTTTTAATTGAAGTGGACATTTTCAATATCCTGTGCTAATGCTGACTGTTCATGTGAAACATGGCCAAAATTTTAAACAGTGTATGTGCAGATAATCTCTTTGAGCCAAAAAATTAGTCTGCAGACTCTTAACATAGAGTGATCTATAAGAGTAGAGGAAGGTGCACACGTGTGGACTGCATCTTATGCAGAAGGTACAATCTGCAAGAGATAGGAGGCTGCAAGGTGGAAGAATGTAGCTAGGCAGCATCACTCTGTAGAATGACTTTGGAAACCATGAACCATGAAGTGAAGGCAGAGGCAAGAATTAAATGGTGGGAGTTGAAGAAGTAGAGAATGTTGCACAGAGTTCAGGGAGGAGCTGAGACAGGCTCTGGGCTGTAGTACTGAGGGAAACTGCCAAGAAGGTGCGTGGTGTATCCTCTGGACAGAGCAAAGAAGATGAGGAGACTTAGTGGTGGAATGAAGAAGTACAGGAAAGTATTCAAAAGAAGAAGTTAGCAAAGAAAAGGTGAGATAGTCAGAGAGATGAAGAAAGCAGACAGGAGTACTCGGAGGCTAGGCACAGGGCAAAGAGAGAGGTGCAAAGGAAAAGGCTTGTAGTGAGTTTTATGTGAGGCTGGAACACTAAGAAATGAGAAAAGTTCAGAAGGAGCTTCACTGTGTCTTTGTGGATTCAGATAAAGCAGATGATAGGGTGCTGAGAGAGGAACTATGGTACTGCATGAAGAAGTTGGGAGTGGTATGTGAAGGTGGTGCAGGACGTGTGAGGACAGAGAGACAGTGGTGAGGTGTGTGGTTGGAGTGAAGGTGGGATTGCTTCATGGATCTGCTCTGGGCCCCTTCTTATTTGTAGTGGTGATGGACTGGCTGACAGATGAGGTCAGGCAGGAGTCTCTGTGGAAAGCGATGTTTGCAGATGACACTGGTGGAAGGTGTAAGACAGCCTGGAGAGGTGGAGGTATGCTCTGGAGAGAAGAGGAATGAAAATCAGTAGAAGCAAGACAGAATGAATGTGTGTGAATGAGAGGAGACAGGTGGAAAGGTGAAGCTGCAAGGAGCAGAAGTAATGAAGGCGGATGAGTTTAAATACGTGGGGTCAACCATCCAAAGAGAGTGCAGGCAGGGTGGAGTGGGTGAAGACGAGTGTCAGGGGTGCTTTGTGACAGAAGGATAACAGCAAGAGTTAAAGGGACGGTTTACGAGATGGTAGTGAGACCTGCTATGTTGTGTGGTTTGGAGATGGTGGCACAGACACAAAGGCAGCAGCTGAAGATGTTAAGATGTTCATTAAGGAAGATGCACAACAACCACCCGGTGTTACCAAAGGCCGACCTCGGTCAGCAGAACAGGAAGCCAGCAGGTATTTTGGAGATATTCATGGCTTCATTTCTGAGAAGTTGTCATGTGGTTCATTGATATATCATTCTGTGACACTTAGCCAGAAGCTAAAAGGATGGAGAAAACCACATTAAGTTTTCTAATTCTGAAGAACGTTAAAAATGAACTCCACTGGATTCAATTCTACAATTCTACCACAAATTCAACAGCAGGCTCTGATTCTAATCGTCTCTGTTTATCTATGCTCCCTCGACTCACACTTCAATTTCCTCCTGACACCCGTCCTCGCCATCCATCCCGTACAGTTATTACTGCACCTTCTCTATATCTTCAACTTCTCCTCTTATTTCTCCTCAAATATTTGCACCGCCTTGTCTCTCTCCTCTCCTTTTGATCCTTTCCCTCACTTTCCTGTCGTCCTCTTCCTCCTCCTGCCCTTCCTTCTTTACCTTTAATACATTTCTACCCAGACTTTTTCCTCTCCACTATTTCCTGGGCTTGAATCTCACCTTCCTCCCACCTCTTCCTCGTCAAATCATCTTAATCTTCCTCTCCCTGATCTCCTCCAATATTTTCACTGCTTTTCATTTCCTCCTCTGCTCTCCTTCTACCAACCCTTTTTCTAAAAATCTTCAATTTACTACACTGCTCTTCTCATTTGCTTGCCTCCCTCCCTCCTCCTCTCCTCCCTCTTCCAGCCTTCTTGTAATCCCTCTCTTCTCCTGCGTCACAGGTGAATCTCCTTTAGGGAACGAGGAGCAGTGACAAAAATGGTTCTCCTCTTCTCTGTCTTGGCCCATATATCCCTTCCCCCCACTAATGTGTTTTCTCTCTTCCTTTGTTCCTCTCCTCCCTCCTTCCATTAACCTCCATCTCCATCTCCTCCCCCTTCATGACTTACCTCCTCTCTGCTCCCTAATTGTCTCCCATCCTTCCACATGTTTTTCCTCAATTCCTCTCCCTCGCATAATTCCCTCATTCCCTTTCTCCCCTTCCTTACCTCCCTATTTCCCTCCCTTTTGTTCCCCCCTAAAATAAATTTTCCCACAATCCCTCCCTTCCCCTCCCTTGTCCCTACACCTGTCTGGACCCACAGAGCAGCGCAAGGATCAACATCTCAGAGGGTTCGTGTCCAGAGAGGATCATCACCATCACAGGGCCAACAGACTGTGTGTTCAGAGCCTTCACCATGATCACGTTCAAACTGGAGGAGGTAGATACTGGACGCACAGGCACACACACACACGCGCACACACAGGCACAAGTTTCTACAAGTGTTTCTCAAGATAATCTGACATGATCAGAGTAGATTGCTCTTGATTTGTGCATCTTACTTTTCCTTCTTTGATTCCCTCCAAAGTTTCTGATCAGTTGGATAAAAAAAGAAATATTTCTACCTTGCAAAGATCTTGCAGTTTTTTCTTTCTGTACTAACTGTGAGGGATATGTGTGATTAGTCATTTAAACTTTACCACCATGTGAATTATTCTCATTCTGTTGATGTACAACAGGAGATAACTGTTGGTTCTAAGATGCTGTGCAGACACTGTCATGGCAGCATCCTCTTCTCTCTGCATCAGTGTTTCCTCTGAATTCTTTGTGTGTTTCAAAGGTTTTTAAATAAACTGTAGCATCACTTTATTTAAATGAGTTTAAAAACTTCTGAAATGAAACAAACCTACCAACAGAATGCAGAAACAACGGCTATGATGTTATGTCAAAGAAACGTATATATTGTGGTAGAGATATCTACTAAGATATCCAGCTGGATTGTTATAAGGACACAAGTTATGAAACTATAACATCGGTTAAACAACTTAAGGAAAAGAGCTGCTAACTGCAAATGGGATCAAAAGCAGGGTTTAGCTGATTTTAAGAAAAATGATCTTTTATCCGCCACAACGTCAAAATCTTTCATTAAATCTTTTAGTACCTAAAGCCAACAATTCAAGGTACTTGAAACAAGCAGGTGGCCAACTTAGTGAAGTGTGTGTAATTAGGCTTCATTTTCAAAGTTGTGGATAAATTGAAGAAAAAAAGCACGTTTCTTGTTGATGTTGATCTAAAGTGATCTCTAACAAACCTTCTAAACAAGCAGCGGCCGGCTGTCGGGTTATTCATTACAAACTCACGCTGTGCAATCAAACGTGTTCAAACTTTACTCTGAACTCAAGTGGAAACCAAAACTCTGGATTCACAGGAAAATATCTGAACCACAAGTGTAGCTATATTTTCCATTTAACAGAAAGATGCAGTCATAAAGAACGCCGAACACTGAATCACAGACACATATACAGTATAAGATGAAGATTTACTTAAAGAGAATTAGTGTTGCTCCATGTGTGCCAATTCATGGCAGAGTGGTTTTGGCTGTGGAGAAATGGAGTGTCTGAGAGACATGTCGCAAGCTGAGAATTTAAATCCAGGCAGATGGTATTTAAATCTTGGCAATCCTAATGGAAGATAACAAGATGGGAGAAAAATGGGGGGGTGAGTGGATCCGGGCAGAAAATGGACAGAGATTTAGAGTGGTGGACAGGTCGCTGAAGGGATTTTAAAAAGCTGTGAAATGAGGAAAGAGTGAGAGAGAGGGCAAAGAAGGGTTTAAAAAAGAATGGAAGGAGATACAGAGATGAGGAAAGAGTGGGTCCTATGAAGAATTAATGAGGCTGGAAAGGAGAGATTATAAGAAAGAGGCATGAAAAGTGTCACTGGGGGATTAAATAAAGGCTGTAATCAGAGAGATCATGCACGGCATTAGTCTTAGGACCTACAGAGGTTCAGGTGTGTGTCTTGCTGAAGGGTTCTTCAGCCCAGCATTGAATCCAAGCGCAGATAACTGATGATAGACATGAAAAGACTGGATCACGGCTTTTACCAAACCGGACATCCGGCCTCCAGTGTCATTTTGAGGAGATGATTATTACTCATGACACGCAGCATGTCTGCTGTAGGAAGAAAATGATATTGGAGGTCCGCATGGGCTTCCAACTGAGACCTGAAACTGGTCCATTCCTCATCATTCAGAATTGACAGAAACATAAAACATCTCTGAATCTGACCTAGAGGACGTTTCAGATATGTCTTCTACAGTGCAGAGTTATGTGGATCTTAGGGAAGAGTTCCTCCCATTAAAATCACCCTTTAAAGTTTACCCAAAATGCATTTTAAAGTTTTCACCAGTGAATTATCAGAAAACAGATCAAGCATCCAGGATACCGGTGCTTTGTTTGTTTCTCTACAACATTAAATTGCTGCAGTTTGCTATAGAAACAATGATAAAGCCCATAATACTGATGTTCAAAGGTGTTTATAGAAAAGAAAAATGTGCTGAACAAAAACATTGATTTCTTGCCTGTGTACACACACAAATGTTTCCAGCAGTATTCAATTCAATTCAGTGGACTCATTTTGTAACAGTTTCACTCCACAAGATGGTCTGTATTTCACAATTGTGCAGTGTGATATCACAAGATTGCATTTAACCACCTCGGGCAGATGTTTATGCATTTCAAACTTTTAAAGTTTTCTCTAGAATAGTGAGCAGAGACGATTAAAGAAAGTGTCACGATAAAATCCAAGGAGCAGGAGAGTCCAAAGAGCAGGGAAGACAAAGCCCACTGTGATGACAGTTGGAGGAAGGGCCTGAGGACCCGGCACCCAAGAGGCATGACATTCCCCAGGACCCCCCATTTCTTTGTGGCCCTCCTGGCCAGGCGAGTTTCCCTGAAGATGGATTTATACTCATGGATGAGCCATGGCTGCAGTTCAGCAGTCTTCTTTTTGGATATTCAAACCTCACTAAAAAGAAGAGCGCAATCAAAAGCACCATAGTGGGCTGTGCAGGAGTTAGGACCCAAATGCAAGACACTGAAGCAGACTGGGTGGAACAAAAAGTGTATCTTTATTGTGGCTGATTAAGCCCAAATGTAAAATGCACTCTAAAACTCCAGGAACCACAGTATGCTGCAACAAAGAACACAGGGAAACTGAGGCTATACATACACATAATGTAATGAGGAAGGGGAAACAGGAGGGAAACTAAACACGGCTGAACATTATCAAGCTAAATGGCAGACAGGAAGTTAGATGAGAGACAGTACACAGGCGGGTATGATTGTCAGAGTAAAACAGGAAATAACTAGAAATATTGAACATGAGTGAACTTAACAGGACAGTGAGATGGAGGCAGACACTGAGGGACCAAAATCAATTCTAATACAAATAAATGGAACTCAGAACTAAAGACTCAATACCAGGGAAATGTAAGATTAAAATATAGATAAGATAAGATAAGGTTTATTTGTCACATGCACAGTTACAGTAACTAAACTGAACTCTAAACTCTAGTCATTGGTAAGTGCATGGTTTGGTACAGTGCAAGTCAAACAGAATAGAATCATTTACATAATCCATAACGGTGCAGTTTAGGGCTCAGAGTTGAGCAGATGGATGGCTTGTGAATAAAAACTCTTTATGAACCTTTCGGTCTCAGTCCTCAGGTAGCGGGAACGCTGGCCTGATGGGAGCAGGGAGAAGAGAGAGTGTCCGAGGTGGCTGGGCTGTTCTTAGGATCTTCTTAGCCCTTAACCATATAAACCTAAGAAGCAAACAGAAAATACTTAAATGAGTATTTAAAAGTCCAAAAACTCAAAAATCCTTGGTCCAAGACCCAGGACCATGACAAGAACGTGCGTGATTAGAGACAGATGGAAGAGGTGAGGATGGAGAGAGGAAAAATCAAGGAGAACCATCAGGACTTGCAGTCATTTCACATTTTGCTTATGGCCATGTATTCCACTGAAATTTATTTTGAAATGCGGATGAAAATGCAGTGTAGCAAATCAGTTTTAAGAAACACATCAGGGACATAAGCAGTGTTAAAAAAGAAAAAACCCAAAAAATCTTTTTCAGATCATTTTGGACTGAGCATCAGCAGAAGAACAACATAATTTCAGTTCTGCCCACTAAAGAAAAAATTCCTAGTGAAAGAAAATGTGTCCAAAATAACCAACTTAACCAGGATCAAGAAAGTCAGTGCCTTAACCTATTTCTGCTTCTTGAAATACTTTCTGCATGTGTGGGACAGAGCTAGCTGTCAATTACTGAGGCGAGAGCACACACAAAAGGAAAAAAGGCAGCGAAGGCCTCTGTAAGAGATATTTGATGATATAAATAAATATGTGTTCCTGCACTGTGAGGCAGGGGAGTGATTTTATTCATACCACGTTCATCTGATGGGCAGCCCAGACAAGACAGCACTCTGCTATTTACATTTCACATGCAATGAGGCTCTGAGTCTAGCTCAGCCTTAATTGATTGAACCAATCGTATTAAGACCAGGTGATTTGACTGCTATTTATTACCTGAGTTAATTAAAGTCAGAGAAAGAGAGAGACTTACTGAAGGAGAGGAGAGAGGGAGATTTGGTAAAGGATGGAAGAGCAATACAGAGAGAAAAGGAGGATTTAAGCTGCCATACAAAGAGATAGTATGTAATGAGAAAAGGGGAAGAAGGACAGTGAGGGGGAGAAAGTTGGGAAAAGCTGCTGAAGGGGAAAAAAGGAGATGCAATTAAAAATTGAGGGAATGAGTGAACCCTTTCTGACTAATGGATAATGAAGAGCAGCAGTTTGGGAGATAGAATAATAGAGTAAAATTCAGGGCTGGACGGGTGAGGTAAGAAAGAGGTGAAGAGAGCTCCAAACAGAGCGCTCAGGATGCTGCTTCACACACACATTATTGTCCTGGGCTTTAACTGAGTCAGACGGTCAGACATCCATATGGGACAGCAGTCAGGGTTTGGATGCTGGTTCAACAGGTATAGCTGCAAATTCAATGAAAAAGTCGATTACACCCTGAAATTAGAATAAACATAATGCTGTCAAAGCAGTCCTCAAAGTCTTCGAACCAACTGGATTAAAGGTATTTAGTCCACTGAAAAACAAATGATTTTTAACTTATTTCCCAAGCACTGCTGTTTCTCACTAATAAAAACAAAAATGTCAGCCAACCCTCTAACAGAGTCAAAGCCTCAGAGGATAGTTACAGCATTGTAAAGAGAGGAAAAAGGGTGAAACAACCAGCTCTGCCTAGTGGTAATTAGCTCTTTAACACATCTGAAATGCTCTCATTAGAGTTTAACTTCCCCACCTTTGAGCCTAACTCCACCTGCACGGATTTGAAAAGTATGCAGGAATCAAAGAGGGAGTGCAGAGACTGATGAGGGATTGTAGAAGTATGATGTTATAGGTGCTCAGATATCTTTAGGTGACGAGATGGAGTGAAACAGAATAGAAACTCACCTCTGTCACACAGTCTGTTTTAGGAGGAGGACTTTCCCCCCACAGCATCTCCTGAAGCAGACTCAGAGGGGGTAGAGAACCATGGTGGTCATGAGCCATATCAATTCAAGCTTTTGGTCACTGGATGTAATTCAGGATCTTGCAGAAACCTTTTGTTTGTTGTCCACAGGTGGCTGTGAGTCAGCGTCTTTCCTTTGATTTGAATAAATGCCTGCAGCTCTCCATGGCATTCAGGAAAAAATAAAAGAGCCATTATCCCATTTCATCAATGGATCAGTTGGGATCTGACAGTAAATAAAATGTTTTGTGTTTGTCTACACACACCTTCAGGCCAGGTGGATTCCACACTTATAGATCAGACTTGTTTGAAATAAAAGCAGCCCTTTCTGGAGAAATTGTGCCATCATCCTGAGCTATCAGGTTTATCCAGAGAACAGCTGCCTCTCTATTCTTATTACTGTATTATCTAGAGTGCTTGCTCCTTCATTGAGTCTGTGCATTCTGACCCATTAATTTGTACTGCACTGCTCTTGGTAGCATTTGTTTCATCTGAAATTAATTGGCTGCATCTGGATTAAGATTTTTGCACAGTACTGTATTTTAGATTATTGTTCAGCCACGTGGTCTGCTGCTGTGTTGGCAGATTTCAGCTAGTTTAGAATAAGCCTGCCAGAGTAGCCCCAGGCTTCTCCTTAATTTCCACCTGAAAGAATATCATCAATTTTGTCAGAAGCAGCTGCAAACGTGTAAGACCAGAATGGAGACCCTTGGACCTTATGAACTTAATATTAGCTGGGTGAATATGGAAATACAATAACTCAGTTCATTTCAGTTTTATTTATATATATCTCCAAATCCCAACAGTTGCCTCAAGATACTTTATATTGTAAGGTAAAGACCCTACAATAATACAGAGAAAACCCAAAATCAAAATGACCCCCTATGAGCAAACACTTGGAGGCAGTGGAAAGGAAAAGCTCCCTTTTAAGACGAAGAAACCTGAGGTGAGTGAAGAAGAAACATTATGGGAAGTCCCCAGCAACCTAGGCCTGTTGTAGCTTAACTGCAGGAGAGTTCAGGGTCACCTGATCCAGTTCTAACTATAAGCTTAGGTAATTTTTAAGCCTAATCTTAAAGATAGAGAGGGTGTCTGTCTCCTGAAACCAAGCTGGGAGCTGGTTCCATAGAAGAGGGGCCTGAAAGCTGAATGTTCTGCCTCCCATTCTACTTTTAAGTATCCTAGGAACCACAAGTAAACCTGAAGACTGAGTGCTCTATTGGGGTGCTACTATGAGGTCTTTAAGATAAGATGGGGCCTTGCATGTGAGGAGAAGGATTTTATATTCAATTCTGGGTTTAACAGGAAGCAAATGAAGAGAAGCCAATATGGGAGAAATCTGCTCTCTCTTTCTAGTCCCTGTCAGTACTCTAGCTGCAGCATTTTGGATCAGCTGAAGGCTTTTCAGGGAGCTTTTAGGACAGCCTGATAGTAAGAATTACAATAGTCCAGCCTAGAAGTAATAAATGCACAAATTTGCTTTTCAGCATCACTAAGACAGGATGTTTCTAATTTTAGAAATATTGTACAAATACAGAAAAAGCAGTCCTACATATTTGATTAATATGTGCATTGAAGGACATATCCTGGTAAAAAATGACTCCAAGATTTCTCACAGTGTTACTGGAGGCCAAAGTAATGCCATCCAGAGTAAGTATCTGGTTTGACACCATGTTTCTAAGATTTGTGGGGCCGAGTACAAGAACTTCAGTTTTATCTGAATTTAGAAGCAGGAAATTAGAGGTCATCCAGGCCTTTATGTCTTTAAGACATTCCTGCAGTTTATCTAATTGATGTGTGTCATCTGGCTTCATGGATAGATAAAGCTGGGTATCATCTGCATAATTAAAGTTTATGCAGTGTTTTCTAATAATGCTGCCTAAAGGAAGCATGTATAGTGTAAATAAAATTGGTCCTAGCACAAAACCCTATGGAACTCCATAATAAACCTTATTGTGTGAAGAAGACTCCCCATTTACGTGAACAAACTGGAGTTAATACCTATGGCATGCTCCAATCTGTAATAAAATATTATGATCAGCAGTATCGAACGATGCACTGAGGTCTAGCAGAATAACCACAGAGATGAGTCCACTGTCAGAGGCTGTTAGAAGATCATTTGTAACCTTCACTAATGCTGTTTCTGTACTGTGATGAATTCTGAAACCTGAATGAATAAACCGTTCCTCTGCAGATGATCAGTTAGCTGTTTTACAACTACTCTTTCAAGAATTTTTGAGAGAAAAGGAAGGCTGAAGATTGGCCTATAATTAGCTAAAACAGCTGGGTCAATTGATGGCTTTTTAAGTAATGGTTTAATTACTGCTACCTTGAAAGCCTGTGGTACATATCTGATTTCTTTGAGCAGTCTTGTAGGAATGGGGTCTAATAGACACTGTGATGGTTCAGAGGAAGTAACTATTGAAGTTAACTAACAAAAATCAATCAGAGAAAGAATCTAAATAAATACCAGCATGTCTCTGAGATGGTTTTGAATAATTTTTTCTCTAATGTTTTAAATTTTGTTTTTGAAGAAATTCATGGAGTCATTACTAGTTAAGGTTAACAGAATACTCGGCTCTACAGAGCTCTGACTCTTTGTCAGCCTGGCTACAGTGCTGAAAAGAAACCTGGGTTGTTCTTATTTTCTTCTATTAATGATGAATAGTGAGATGTCCTAGCTTTACAGAAAACCTTTTTATACACCAACAAACCTTTTTTGAAGATCTAATAAAATAGAGAGATGCCATTTCCTCTGCAGTTTATGGGTTATTTGCTTTAAGCTGTGTATTTGTGAGTTATACCAGGGAGTCAGGCACTTCCGATTTGAGGCTCTCTTTTTGAGAGGAGCCACAAACATAATTCTGGGAAAGTTAGAATAACAACTTATAGCAATAAGTCAGTGATATTGGACCTATTCCAAAAATTTCAGCTACAACTTCACCAAATCTGATGCAAGAGAAAAGGAGCTCAAGAATATTTTCATCATAGTTGTACAAGGCAGTGAATGTGCTACATGCAGGTTTGATTTTTCTAAGAGATGTAGTCGGGTTCTGGTGCGGTGACCTCCAGGGTGGGAACTGTTAAGATTTCTATCCCACACCAGCCAGCTTTGCTGAGATACGTTTACCTCCATTTATTAAAAAAAAAGACATGTTCTTAAAATGCAGTTGGTCAGTACTTAACCTTTTTCCATTCAAATCATAATGTGCAAACATTATGATTTTGAAACTAAAATCTCATAAGAGGATTGGAAATCAGTGTGTGTGTGTGTGTGTGTGTGTGTAACAATTTAATAACAATATACCAGACATGTATATTCTGAATGTACAGAGGCTAAAGGAGCACTGAGCAGAAAGACTGACATATTTTGGGAAGAACTCAGAGGAAATTCCACCAGGCTCAAAACTGTTTCTGCTTCCTTTGGAAAACATGATAAAAATGAAACAGACATTAATGAACCAAATAAGTCAGATAATATGAAATCTTCCATTAGAAAGAATAGCTTAGCATATTAATGTATCAGTTAAAAGACAAATAAAAATATTGTTGAAATATTGAAGGAAATCACCTTTACAAAATACATAAAAAATGCATCTGAATTCTTCTCTGAAGACATTTACAGCAGCTCGGATTACTGCTGCTGTCTCAAGACAATATTTATGTTGCCCTTACATTCAGTTATATAATATTATACTTTTATATGTGGCTATATATGTTTTTATGATGTATTTTGAGGTTGGAGACCTTGAGAAGGAATCCTATTACCTTCTCTAGTGGAAACTGTAAGTGGTTCAGCTGAACTTTAATTTGTTTCAGTATTTTCAGCCTTTATTTAACAATCTGGGGTTACAATATGTGATCTTTACAACAATAATGAAGTAATTATTTTTTAAAATGTGGTTACTCTGTTGAAAAGAATCTCTACTTTTAAATGTACTAAATGTAGTTTTTGATTAAATGAAACCAAACCAATCAGAGCATACTGAACATATCCTGCTGTTATCATGACATGAATGCTGCCCATTCATCAAACTTCATAGACCTTGATTGAGAGTATAGAGGAGGAGGGGTGTGTGTGTGTGTGTGTGTGTGTGTGTGTGTGTGTGTGTGTGTGTGTGTGTGTGTGTGTGTGTGTGTGTAAAAGGCAGATGTATAAACAGAGAAAGTCAAGGTCAGAGAGGAGAGTTGGTGACAGAGGGGGAGACAGAGACGTTTGACCAGGGCAAATATAGTCTGTGATCTGCATTGGAATTACAGGAATGACAGACAAGTGTGGACATTGTTTTTTCAATCAGCACTAACCTTTCACAGAGTGTAGGACTGAGCTCACAGAGAGACATGTGAGAGTCACTACTGCTTTGAATGCATATTTTAAACTTGAGTACTTTAAAAAAAAGTGTTTTTTTTGTGAAAAGTAACACTTTAGCTCATGAGATGAATTATTGTAAAAGAGAGCAAGCTCTCATTGATTTTTGTTTAAATAAATCAGATTTGGATTAATAGATTACAGCTACTCATTGGCTAACATTAGCAACTTTACCTACAATGTACACGCAGGGAAGTCATCATATAATCAAGTGCAAAGATTAAAGTTATGGTAAAATTAGCAATTGGATAGGACTATCTGATAGGTGAGTGGCTAGGGCACATATCACATGGTCCATCCATCAATTCATTTTCTGCCACTAATCAGGGTCTGGGTCACAGGGGCAGCAGTTCAAGCAGAACACCCAGATTCGTCTCCCCCACTTCCTTCTCTCTTCCCATGGGGCAACAAGCTGTTCCCAACCAGCCCGTGGCCTGCTC
This sequence comes from Pterophyllum scalare, assembly GCA_024447675.2. Taxonomy (NCBI): domain Eukaryota; kingdom Metazoa; phylum Chordata; class Actinopteri; order Cichliformes; family Cichlidae; genus Pterophyllum; species Pterophyllum scalare. The sequence goes on from JAMQGT020014340.1 coordinate 12,860, forward strand.
TGGGGTCTCTACCTAGTAGGAAATGCTCAAAATAGCTCACCAAGAAGGCATTCAAGAGGCATCCTGGTCAGATGCACACCACCTCAACTGGCTATTTCAAATATATAGCAGTTCTACTTTCCTCCTGCTCCTCCTGAATGACTGAGCTGTTGAATAAGTTATTAAAATGGCAGAAAATATATATATTTCAGAGCTGGCATCTATTGGCTAGCTTGAAATGTAATGTTTTTCTGCAGTTGCAGTACAGCCTTATATTGTGATAATCACTATTTCTTAAAGACTGGCCGTCCTCTGTCCTAACACAATGAAGGTGTTTTTTTTTTGTTTTTTTTTTCTCATTTTAATGTGTACAGGATTAGAACATAAAGAGAACTGTTCAGCATTTTGCTGAAAGCTTGCACGCTGGACATCTTGAAGTTTCTTGAAGACATTTCACCTCTCATTTAAGCTCCAGAGACTACCATGACCCGGATGACTGAGAAGCTGCACAGACACATTGCATGCTGGACTATTTTGTCAAGAACCAGAAACTTTCTGGAGTCTTTTAAGAATCTTTAGAAATGGGCTGTTACGTAAAGGGTCGCGAGGGTGTTGGAGCCTCTCCCAGCTGTCAGAGTGAGTGGCAGGGTACACTATGGACAGTTGGATGTGGTATTTTATTTCACAGTCAAACTTAACATTACAAAATCTGACTATGAAATAAAGACAACTTATAATAGAATTTAAGGCTTAGTCCAGACAAGCTTAGTCAAAAGAAGATTATTTCGACCTGCAGTAGTTAATATGTGGGGATACTGCTGTGGGACCTCAGAGCAGGCGTCAGTGACAGCAATCATTAGTGAAGCTGCTTAAACAGCAGCCCTCGCATGAAATCTGTGAGTTGCATAGAGGAGTAGCAGCTGATGTGGGTTTATCTGCAGACATCACATTGACTTTGTGGCCTGAGTGAAGCAGTACTGCCTGATTTATGCAACACTAAATCTTTCAGTGCTGATGCTGATTTATTATTGATATGTGCCAAGTGTCTTTCTTAGTGTTAATGACATGAAACATGCGAAAGGAAAAAGAAATTGTTTCATCCTTTACTTCTTGCCCGGGGCCTTTCTGTGTGGAATTTGTATGTTCTCAGCGGGTACTCCAGCTTCCTCCCACAGTCCACAGACATGCAGTTCGTGGGGTTGTGTTCATTGAAGGATGGATGGATGGATGGACGGATGGATGGATGGAAGGATGGATGGATGGGTGGATGGATGGATGGATGGATGGATGGGTTCTTGTTACTCAGATTAGGTTTTGTTTTTTAATCTGTAGATGACTTGCAATTCCAACACTGGGAAGAAACAGAAAAAGTGTTTTTGTGATTATTAAATTCCGTGAAAAAATGAGTAAAACTGGAGCTCTAGCTTTTCTGCAAGAATGCATCTAACTGGCATAACAGTGTCTTCTATTCCAAAGCTTAACTCCTGAAATTAGCCCTTTAGAAATAAATCAATATGAGGACTGAGACGTGGTTAGGAAAGATAAAAAGATTCATCTCTGATCATTTTTGTTTGCCTACATGTTTTGGCATGCATATCCAGTGGGCCACATTAATTCTGCAGTCAAAAGCAAACATTAGAAATAGTGTTTGTTTAATAAGAAGTCTGATTTGTTTTCCTACAGCCCAGATTTTAAAGGGCTCACACTGACAGATGGTGGAACGCAACACAGATCAGCAGCTGCACCGCTGTTCTCCAGGCACACTGACAGATGAATCCACACAAAAGCAAATACCTTGAGCACTTTAATGACTTGTCAGAGTGTAAATCCATCTGTTTCTTTCGTCTTTCTCTCAGGACCTGACAGCCTTGGTAGCCAATGGCACAGTGACCAGCAAGCCTCCTGTCACTTTACGGTTGGTCATCCCAGCGAGCCAGTGCGGCTCCCTCATCGGCAAAGGCGGGTCCAAGATCAAGGAGATCAGAGAGGTGAGTCTGTGTAGTACTGCGTGAAAGCAGTCATCAGTGAACAGACACCAAAACTCACCTGTTCAAAAAGGCCTTTAAACTCTAGTTTATTTATTTACTTACTGACTTATTTATTTTTTGTTTATCTACACTCTTTGTACAGCGCCCTTGGGTTTCTAATCTAAGTTATTATTATTATTTTTATTATTACTAAAAAAATGTTTCCATTTTCAACGAAGACATCAAAACAGCTGCTACTGCTGATTAATCTGCTGTTCTAACCTAATGATACGCTTTTACTCACAGATGATTGACTTCAGACAGGTGATATCATCAGTTGTTACCACTTTAGCTGAATTGACACTAGGAGGACACTCTGAGATCTTATACTTCACCAGATTCTAACAGCCTTTTCATGGCCCATGCGTCAACAGGTAGTTTAGTGAAATCTTGCTTAAATTCAAGCACTTATCACCGAGATTATACAGTATGTCTGCATTGGTCCTACCTCAGTCCTCAGTGAACAGGGGTGAATGGACCTAAAAGGATCTTATCCCTGGTTCAATGATAACACTTGTGCAGTCAGACGGGAGTGCCGCAGGGCTGAAACCAAATGGAAGGAGGACATGGTTATGGACTTATGGTGCATAAGCAACTTTTGGGCATCTGCCGTCTTAATTTGTACTCAAGGAAGAGTATTTTATTACATTTGACACATGTGAAAATCCAAAAATGGAATTCCATATAGACTCCTATTGAAAAAAAATTATAAAAATGTTTTGAACAATAATGTTTACCCCATGAAATATGGATTTCTGAGCTCCATAGAGGCCCATTCAATCTGGACTGTACTGCAAAGTGTCACTTATGAACCCAGAAGTACAGTGGGACCTGATGAGTATCTGGAGGTTGTTTGATGGAGGGTGGAGGTGCTGCAGTTGGGCCCCCATAGAGAATATTTGGCTCTACTCCTTGCACTATTATTAGTGCAGCTCCACTGAAGAGCACAGACTCATTCAGAAGCTGATCTTTAGTACAATATTGTTTAATCTGACATATAAAGTACCAACTTCAATTTGGAACTGACTCTGTGTCTCTGATACCACTTCAAAGATATAACCGTCAGAAAGTTAATGTTACATACACATCAACAGTGCTGCGTTTCACTGAGCAGAAGCTGTTCCAGGTTGTCTGACAGAACAGATCCTGCTTTGAAATGATCCAACACTTTAATGGGCTTTAATAGGTAGCTCTGTTTGCAACCTGGGCATAGTGGAGAGAATACAAATTAATGTAATTTTAGTCTAGCCTGTGACTGACTTTTATACAAGTTTGACTCAAAGGTCACAAACATCCATCCAGCAGATTGGAAGAATTGCAGATGAGTTCCCATATTTTCAGACTTCCTGACAGATATCTCTGACCCCAACTGAAACTGTGTGGAATAAATCAAAAGTGTTCCTGGACAAAAACAGGTCACACGAGTTTTCCTTTTGATATGTAAAATACATGGACCAGGCAATAAAATGAATAGATACACAGTGTGACACAAGACCTTGAAAACTTAACAAAGGCAGCTCACTTCAGCGTGAATACTGGGTCACACTTCTGACAGTTTACACCGCATGAGCCAGGTAGCCAGGGCCTGAAAAACTAAATAATAAGTAATATCAATAATAAGTGAATTAATTCCACAAGCATTTAAACTTTTATTGTTTTTTTTACTCTGTGTTTCTTACTAATCATGAAATTACCACCTTAAATGCTCTTTGGATAACTTTGTCTACAATTGTCTACAAATTTGTGTCTACAATCTGACACATGGCCTTTTGAATTGTCAAAAAAAATAGTCATTCATAATTCCTGTCAAAGCTGCTCAAAGACTCTTTGCTGCTTTATCTGCAGAATGCTTTCTGCTCAACTTGACTCATTGCTCTGTGTATGTGTGTCTGTTTTTTTGTGTGTGTAGACGACAGGTGCCCAGGTTCAGGTGGCAGGTGATCTCCTTCCCAACTCCACAGAGAGAGAAGTGACGATATCAGGGAGCCAGGACGCCATCATCCAGTGCGTTAAACTCATCTGCACTGTAATCCTAGAGGTATGTGAGCGGAGGTGGCACACAAACACTACAAAGTGATGTAAAAAAAAAAAAAATAATGAGGAAATATTTCAAATACCTGCAAGCTTTGGGGCTGAAAAATGAAGCCAGTGTGGAAATTCCAAAACTGCAGTTCCTCTAATGGCCACTTGAAGGTAGCTCCACAGTGAGTCAGTCCCCACAGATTCCCATGTTAAAACTTTACAGCAGAAATAAACATGTTTGCAGCTGATACAGAAACTGCTTTGGTCTCTACAGATAATTTCCTCCTTCATAACAGCTGTGTGTGTGTGTGGGGGGGGTATTTTTATAAGTCACCCGTTTAAATCATATTAGGGATTAAAGTTTACATTATTAGGGATGTGGCCTCTTTGACTGACAGGTGGATGGTGACACAGGTGGCTGTAGTTTCTAGCTGTCTGCTAGGCTTAATCTCAGCCTAACTGGACTCCCTGAACTGGACCTCTGGACTCTGTTTGTGCTGTTGGAGCCTCTTGGAGGATTTTGAATGCAATTATGTGACCAATAATATGGCTGCTGTTAGCATTAGCTAATAACTTGGCACTCTGCCTTTTTATCCAGATATGGTAACTTTTGGCAACCATAAAAAACCATATAATGTTAGCTAAAATGATGACATTCAGGCTTGAAAATGAGACGGCCAGAAACCAGTTGGCTCCATCTTTGACATACAGTCTGTGGCTGATGCTGGTGATGAAGCAGTGCAAAGGGATGACTCTCTGCAGGTACATCACTGCCTCAAACAGCTTTAACACTGCTATTTTAGCATTGCTTTTTCACATATTGCAGCTGCTTTGCTGCACATTTCTCTTCAGTTCAAGGTTTTTTTGGGGATGTGTGCATTGTCTGATGGGTAGTTGCTATGACAACAGCCTTCTGTATCTTCGTCCTTTTCTAAGCTAACTTTTATTCTTTAATGATTAGTCAAAAAGTCTGACATCATCTTAGAGGATTAATTTAATGCCATCTTTTTGTATCAGTATTTCAGACTTTTGTCACATTTTGTGACACAAACATCATCGCATTCCCTCACTGATCTATTATTATGATCACACTCAGTGACAAACAAGAAACTAAGCTTTTTTCTTCTGATGCAACCTGATGCTAATTTCAAAATGACACAGAACTGCCAGAGTGATTCTTTTAAAAATTCATGTTGTAGTTCTGTAATAATGCATACTTGTCTGCTCTTTATTAAGATTACATTACCTTTTTTTTTGTGCAGTGCCGTCCACCTTTCCAATAATCTTCAAAATGGAAACTGTAAAATTTATAATTCATGATTGTATTATAATTAATCAGAGACTGCAGTCATTAAGAAGAGCATGTCGTGGGGATTAGAAGCAGAAACAGTGAAATCAAAGGCTTCAGGAGCTCATTGGTATTCCAAGCACCTTAATCTGCAATGAAAAAGAAGGAGTGGAAGACAGAAAAGAAATAAAAATGCTGACCTTAGTTAAACTTCATTCACTTTCAAGTGCTGGTACTTACTGTCAATGTGAAGTTCCATGCCTCCATTCACAATTTGTTTGATCTCAATAAGAAATCTTTTGAAGTACTTTGGTCCTCTGATGGACTGTCGTCTCCATGCCTTCCACCCAGTGCATGCTGGGATATGGTACATCCAAACACTAGATCAGGGTAAATGAATGAGAAATCTATTTTTCTGTGAAGCCCTCTCGTCAGAAGCAGAGTAGAGGTTTCTGGCACAACTTCATCTTCTTCCACGGTGAATTCAGGAGGGAAAAACATCAAAACTCATCAAACATATTACATGCTCATTTGAAAAACTCACTTTTAACAGAAGGAACAGGCAGAGCTATGCTCAGGTATGGACAGCCAGCTCCCAGCTCTCAGTCAAAGTGGTCCTGTACCCAACAATACAAAAAAATACATGTACAGTTGTTGGGGGGGGGGGTAGTTTTTTAGTCCCAGGCTGGAAACATGAAAAAAGCAGTGTGGATGTTTTAATCTGGGAGTCTATAGAAACTCACTTTTGGAGTCAGCCTCAAGTGGAATTTAGAGGAACTGCAGTCGTTACGTCTCAGTTGGCTTCATTTTTTTGCTGCTAAGGTAAAAAGTCAGCACAATCTACGAAGACAAAATACAGGTGCCACTTAGTATTGCAGCTCAGTTTTAACATGGTAATAGTGGAGTAATGAGGTGGAAACATGATATAATAATATGGAAATGGCAAGTTATTACCATTTTTTTTAACCACAATTACAAACTATCAAGTAATAACAACAATCAAGTAATTATATCATATCAACAATGATTATAGCTGAATGATATTGAACTGAATGAAACTGGGTAATAACAGGCCAAAAACTGGGGGTTTTAAACATAATATTTATATTGTTACCGTTAAACAAGGAAGGGTGCTGATGACATAAGATAGGATTCATTCTGGTAATAGTATGGGAATATGTATAGTATGTATAGAATATGTAATAGTATCATAATATATTAAAGCTTCAATCAGCATTACCTCATTATTATGAGACCACAAGTGAGTGCATAAAAATTATAATGCACAGATATTACCATTTTATTTCTAGTAGGTTATTATATTGTTACCAGTGTACATATTTCCACATTACTACCTCCAGTTTCTGGCCTCTTCTTACCCAATATTACCACCGTAATATTACTCAACTACAACTACTGTTAATAGTATTGGATATTATTTTGGAAATGAAGTGGCATCAGCTTAGTACCGTGTTTCTTTTTTTGTTTGTTTTTTTAAAGCCTGTCATGTCTGGCATTTTTCGCAATCGGAATGTTGATCCGAATGCACTGATGTACCAGACATATTTGCTTTTACAAGAACAGCTCTATAAGTTTTACTATAGGCTATTCATGTAAATGTTTATATTTTTATTTATTTATTTTTTGATTTAGTTATTTATGCCAGGTCTGACAGGCAACAAGGAAGGGGCAAGAACAAGGGGGGGGGAGCAAAGGGAAGAAAGGAAAAAATAATCGAAGATGAGTAGATATATACACACACATACTCACACATCCATATACACACATATGCACATACACATACACACATCGTACCTTGTTTCTTATTACTGCCTTATTACCCCACCCCACCTCTTATTACCACACCGAGCTGTAGTAGAAAGTGCTACCAAAATGGACACATAAATGGAAACTGCAAAGGCTGAAAAAAGCATGAGTTATCACTGAATAGGCCTAACAACACACTGGGCTGGGATCTCTGGGGTCCACCGCCCATCCCAACTACCTTGGTTCAAACTACGTACTGTGCAAAGAGGGTGAGAGGGAGAAAGATGTGTGAAAACTTGTTTGATTTGATCGTGCATCCATATTCAAATTGAGCACTGACAGGTCATCACTAAAATTCTCATCAGCTAAAACAATTAGCCTAGACTCTCCGGGTGTATCCCACAAGCAGCACTTAATGAGCTGTAGTGGATCACAGCATGATGAATATGACATTAGTTGAGCGCGTGTAATAAAAGCACTCAGCATGCAGCACAAAAAGCCATGATTCCCCCATTTCAACCGCATCAGCAATTCAGACAAACACAACAATAATCCAGCAGCACAGCAAGTTTAAATAAGAGCGACTTGGCTTTTATGATGCTGTGCAGCAATAATGAAATAAACACATGTTGCTACATAATGTCTCTTTGATGTCTCCCTGTTGCAGCAAACACACAATAAGATAAAAATGGATGCAACATTAGCATAGACTTGACGATCAAGAGAATGCACTGTACATAATGTCTTAAAAGAGATAGGAAGAGATTCAAAAATAGCTTAATATAACAAATGAAATAAAAAAGCATGGCTGTTTCCCAGCTTCTGAAATACTGAACCCCCTCTTGCTTCCATAGAAAGTGAGTTGTCAGCAATTAAAGTTTTTATCACTTGTTAAATAATGAGCTTGTGGTTTAATGCACGTAAGGATTCCTGTGTTGTAGCCTTTTTAAGCAAAGATAAATAAAGCATAAACACATATCTGTTATGGTATGTGTTCTACCAATCTGCTGCTGTCAGAAATGCCTCCCACAATGCTTAGGGCTGACCACTTTCACTGGTTGCTGTAACTACTAAGAATAATTTGTTTGTTCTTTTTTTTCTATTTTCCGTCTCCAAAGGTGGTTGCTGTCATATTTTTATTTTTGTATGACCGAGTCATAACTGATGTTTTGTCAAAGCTGCTAGCGTAGCTCATTTAGTCATTTAGGCACGAGGTGTCCCGTCACTGCAGAGCTCAGCACACTAGAATATGGCATCGGTGAGATGAGTCTCTCACTCCCAACTTGTCATTGTTCAAAGTGCATTTCTAGTGTGAAGGCAGAAAACCTTTAAAATTTAAAACCTGAATTACCTGAGTTACCTGAATCTATCAACAGAATAAGGAGAAACAAAAGACTTAATATCCAAAATATTTATGCGCCGTGCTGAAAAGAAGTGAAGTTGACCTAGGGGTATTATATGAATTACTTTCATATAATACTAATTTATACCACAGCGACTCAGTCTAAGTTTTAATTAAACTAGTAATCATAAAGAGCACGTTCTTATCTGTAGTGGTGGCCTGGGAACATTCAAATAGGTACAGGATTAAAAACAACTATTGAAAATGAAAGGAAACTGAAGCACTCATCCAAAAACACTTTAACACACCTGCTGGTAAAATGTTGCCCCCAGTGGTGAAAACTGAAATTAAAATTTGAAGAGGATAATTACAGAAAGTACCTTTAACCCAAACCTCAACCTTGTCCTAAATGTAACCAACTAGTTTTTAGTGCCAAACCTAACTGGTGAACTGCTGAGTGGAGTAAGGAAAAGCTATAAACATGAAGGCCTCGGTGGGAAACGAATCATCTGAATCCAAATTTGCAAGTTATTATTCCACCACCACCCTTACAACCCTCTAACATCGACTTTATACTGAAGGTGTAAAGGAGAACATTATCTCTTGGTGGCTGGTATTGCTGTGACATCAAGGCACCAAAGCACACCTTGTTCATAATGGTGAGGCACACATGGCATCTGACAAAATGGCACTGTATTGCACCCCAGAATAAGAACACATTGGCCCACAACTACAATTATCTTTCCATGGACATTGCATTCAGATTTACCAGCATATAATTTGAACCATTACATGCCACCACCACCTTAAGATTGTTCATACATTTGTGCCCCCAAATCTTCTTCATCTCTTGCTGTCTTCCTTTTTCATTATCTGTAGTCTCCGCCAAAGGGAGCAACTATTCCATACCGGCCCAGCCCAACCCCAGGAACTGTGCTGCTGGCAGGAAACCAGGTAAGCTGTTGGAGGATGATGAGAATTAACATCCTGCTGGAAATGCTGTAATATTGCAGAGGGCCATCAGACTAACTGCAACAGGGAACAAACATAAAATATGCAAGATGGCAGGAAAATGATAGATGGAGTGGACAGAGCAAAATCATGCAGGTATCAGTGATGAAAGTAGTAAGAGAGTGGCAAAATAAAGGAAGTGATTAACGAAGGCAGAACAAACAGATTTATAGACAAAAGGAGGAAAACAAATAACAGAAGAGAGGGAGCGATGGTGAGAGAGGCACAGGCAGACGGATTAATGGGTCGGATTGACGGGTGGATGGAGGGGATTTAAGGAGGTATGAAGAAATGATGGATGTTTGGGAGTATTGAGGAAGAAATGGAGGAGTGGACGGATGAGTGAGTGGATACATAATTTTTTATTCGAGAATATGCTTTAGTTTGCAGTTTCAGTGTCATAGAAAATGACCACTTGGTCGCTTACCTTCGTCTTATTTTACTTAGACACATAGAGAGTCATGATTCCATCTCTTCAGAGGACATTACACTGCCTTACATTCATTTCCTGGACATGAACCTTAAACTGATCTAAAACATATATGCACCTCACAGGTCTCCTCAGGAGAGTTTTTGCTTTTTGTCCCCACAACATGAGTAATACAAGTATAGATGCACACATATACACACACACACACAGGCATACGCACACACTCCCTAAGTTCTGGATTTTAAATAGCAGCTCCTGTCACACCAGTTTAATAGGACATAATTATGCTTTTTTTTTTGATGATTCATGAGTTTGTCAGAGGAATCAGAGAAATATGTTTATGGCTGTTGGAGTGGGAACCTTGGTTTGTGTGTTTTTGTTGGTGGATTGGAAACTTTTCACCAAATTCTACTAAATGTGTTTTTTGCATCCAGAGCAGATTTTTATCTCTAAAGACACTGAGAGGTAGGTCATGTGATTGTCCATTTGTGATCAATCATTACTTAAAAAGTTATAGACTGATTTGAACTAAACTTTAACAAAAATGGGATTTAGCCCAACTGAGGAGTGGTTAACGTTTACATACTATCTAGTTCTGTAACCAGGAATTTTTGGAAAGCTTCTTTGTTTTGCATTATGATGTCCTCGTGGATCCAGGGAGTTCGTTCATGCAGGGCAGAGATATTATAGAGATATTCAGCCTCAGACTGCTCTTTTTGTCTCTGAACATCCATCAGGTCATTAGTGACCCATCTAGAGTTATGGCTAAATATGTTTTTGTTAATGTCCATGTTAACAAAATGCTCTTTTAGACTTTTTGCCTGTTTAGAACACCCAGATATAAAAACTTCAAAGCGAAAAAATTAATAAAGTCGAATATAGAACAATATTCAACTGAAAAATATTGTGGTTCCTGTAAATTTGCCTACTTGTGAAGGGACTAAAACAAAATCCAGGTAATAAACCCTAGACAGGTAAGTGCTGACCTGGTAAATGCTAGAAGATTAGTGGTCACCTCAACTTAAGTTAGTTTTCTTTTCCTTTAAAGGGATTTACAAAATACAACACCGTCTGGTATTTCATATTTTATTGAGGCAAGAATCTTAAAAAGGTCACAAAAGCAGAATCATGAAAACATGAATGATAACATGATGTCTGTCATGTAAGATGGGAAATGTTTTGAAGGTAATGATTGGGAAACAATGGATTTCAGTCATAAAGATTATTCAAATTAAAGGGAAAACATCTAAAAGAAACAAAGGTTTTTGCCTTCTTATCTCTTTTTCGACATCACGGACTGATTATCAGTATAACCCCCATTTCTGATGATTATATTGTCTGCTGGGAATCTTCAATGGTCAAGCTGATTAAGCCAATAGCTAATTTTAATAAATAACCATATGGAATTGATTCAGACAATTAGATCACAGTGTTAGAGGATTATGGTCAAGGTTGGAAAGGAAAATCTAGATTAGATTTTTCAGAGGTTGACAGCCAAATGGTGTTGTGCAAAATGATGTCTGCATGGAGTCCAAGTCATTAAATAAAGACTTCATTCATGAAATTGTTTAGTCTTTAAAAAAATATATTTATAATTTAATAAATTATGCTGAATGGAAAATGGATCATACTTTTATAACACTTTGTTTCAGCTGCAGTAGCTATTTGTACATCCTAGGCAGTCGAGGAAAAACATCTCCAAAGATGAAAAGAGTGGCTGATATATGAGCTTGTCATATTGCAGTGATTGTGTTAATGAAATAATAAAGGGGAGTTTCTCATTGCATATTGACATCCCTAGTCCTTCAATATCTTACTCTGTATGCACATATTTACCGTCATTGCTGAGTATTTTCTCACATCTTCTTTTTCTCAGGGTGTTTTTGAATAAAAATAATGTCATGTACTTGTGAAATGCTGTGTAATGCTACTAAAAGGCTCAATGATGTTGAGCTCTGCAAACTTCACCCTAAACGTTTCCGCATTTTCAAAGAGTATTAATCGACAGAGCGAAACGTCTTCTGGGTCAAAGTGGCTCGGATCTAGCTCACAGCTTCTCCGGTATAAACACAGGTAGAGGATCTAAGTTTTTAAAAGCTTCTTAGTCCTGGGGAAAGTTCCTGCAGTGAGAAGGCAGCTAGAGGCGTGACAATCTGCTGTTAAGTCTCTTTGTGTCTCTGCTGGTCTGTTGGAGGTTTGGCAGTCACTAGGATCACATTTATAGCCCTTTGTGAGTCATTGTGTTACAGCTCTGCTACAAAAGCCTTTCTGGGTGTTTCTTTAGCCCTACCCCTAAAGATTGCCAGTATACTGTAGTCATATCCTTACTGTTAAATCTGAGTTGATCTGCATATCTTAAATGTGTTAAGTTCGGAATACGCCGCTGTTGTTGGCTGGCCCATGTGGTGTTTAGTCAGGTTTCAGAGAAACAAGTTCCATTTGTGTGCAGTCTCACTGGTGTTTGTGTGGCTCACAGTAAGGTGCAAACTGGAACTGTGCTCGTCCAGATTTTTATAGAAGTTGAAACTCCAGCAACACCTGTAGTATGAAGAACAGCTTTATTGCTTGAACAATGTGTTTCGGTCTGTAGCCTTTATCAGGGTCGTGGTTCATCAAAACCAGCATATCAAAGATGGGAGCGTGGTTCTGAAGAAGCTGAGGAGCCTTCATTGTAATTCAGGCTGTGGTGACAACAGTCTCACCTGTAGAAGCCCAGTTAGCATGAATGCAGCCTAGCAGGGAGCATGTGTGCTGGTATAGGTTGATTTAGTAACAAAAAAAATAACCCAAATTTTAATTGTGGTAACATCTTTAATATTCTGTGAATATGCCATTTTTGAATTGGGGAAAAAAAAAAAAGATTTCCAAGTAATTGATGTGATTATTGGAGCTGATTTTTTTCCTGTGCTGTTGTTCCTAACAACAAACTAATTTAATGTTTGAACAAAAGAAAATGAGCTGGTTTAGCTCAAAGCATTGCTGTGCCTAAATGCAGCCCCGCTCTAGCTAGCAAGACTTTTTTGTTGTGTATTTAAGTAGACGTTCTGCTTTCAGCTCACTGAACTCTTCCTCATCTCACACTTGCGTATTTTAAGCTCAACAAAAATGAGTATTTCATTGACACCATTAATATGGATCTTAACTGTTATGGGAGAAAATGGTCTTGATGTTTATCACCCTGGTATTCTTTTCCCCTGATTTTTGTAAAGCGGTGAGTTGAATGAAACTTGGAAGGAATTTGAACGATCCAAATTTTCTGACCTAGTTTGGCCCCAATTAGCACTTTCTGCTCGACCGTAACCAAACCAAAGTAGAAAAATCCTGCATCTTTAACGATTTTCCCTGTAGGTTTTTCAAAGTACCTTGAGTTCTGCAAACTTTTCAGAAACGAAAACTCTGCTTAATTGGTTGAAGAAATTTTGCTGTGTGCACTCAGGCTTGACGGTGCATCAGAGCTTAGCAGCACACAGGTTGTCATTTGGTCAGTCCGAGATGTGCATGATTTTTTTCCCTAAGAGTGGCACAACTGAGATCTGTCTGTACATGGTCACACATCATTGGACTGCAGCACAGATTGTTTGGAGATTCACTTGGATGTCTCTCTGCATAGTTGTCTGGGGCATTTGGTTATTTGCGGATGAACTCTGCAGGGCTCTGAGGTGGTGCAACAGTCTGCAGTGGAAGAGTTTATGCATAACTCATATTTCAACAACTCAATACCCTAAAAACAGTTTCATGTAATGTAAAATCAGTGCTAAACTAAAGAAGATTCAAAACAACAGTCACTTTCAACTTTAGTGCATCACAGTGTTTGTGCTGCCCATCAGCACTTTAGTTTTAGTTACAAAGACATAAATCAACCATGTGTTTTCTTCTTAAACAACAGCTGAAGCTCTCGGTGATTTCATGTGAACTTCAGCAGGTGCATCAATGCACTAATGAATTAGACAATTAATGTCATACAGCAAACAAGAATCAGAGATCTCATGTCTTTAGATCACTGAGATTAGTATTGTTTGTACACTTTTCACACTGATTTCCAGTGAATCAGATTGTGGGTTACCAAACTTTGGGCAAAATTATGATGAGATTAGCTGGTTGGACTTCTAGTCACAAGATTAGGTTTATTTGGTTCAGTGTAATTGTATTTTTATGCCTCCAAATCAAAACAATGAGGAATAAAACATTCCTTTTAACAGGGAAAAAAAACTGGAGATCAAAGATTCCAGAATAATTGCACAAATCCTCCATGTGCATTTAAAAAACATTTAAAACCATTAATCAAATCCTTCAATAACCAAAACATATTTTAATGGACGTGAAAGATATGAAATAATGTTGGACACACAATGTCAGAGTGCAACTTTCTTGCCTGTGCAGAATGTGTTTGTGAATTGCTCCTATATAAGCAGAGGAGTTTGTTTTTATTACTTTACACTTCATTTACAACAAAGAGTGAGAGGGGTGTCTGTGTAACATCTAAGAACCAACAGTTAGCGGGCGTCGAACATTAATATATTAAACAAATAGTATTTTTGGTGCTGAATGGCAGGGGAGTAAAATTTAAACATCTAGCCGACCAATCACACATCACTCAGCGGTGAGTATGCAGCAGCGAGCTGTCTGATTTGTTCAGTCTGCCTGTCAGAGCAGTCTTTGAATAAAGGCTTTTATTCTATGCATTTCTTCTCTGGTGTTCCCGTTAACCCAGACTCAGAGCTATGAACGGTTCTGGTTCTTCTGCATGTCCATATGGATGCTGATATTGCAGCTTTCATATGTAGATACCAGTCCAGTGTTGTCCTTTGTTGTGCGTTTGTGTGGACATGCGCTCTTCAACCAGGCATCTTGGGTGTTACTTGAGACATATCTCTCTTTATGACGCTGCTCATAAGCAGTACGTGATTGTCAGTACCCAAAATCTGATTCAGTCATGTTTACTGGGTACCAATATGGACTATTGATTTGTAAATGTGTATATACTGTAGTACCATACCAGGAATTTTCTGTGGAACATATGGAACAAATATTTGGATTAACTTTAACCACCTTTACTAATCACAGTATCTTTTTTGCCCCCACCTTCCTTCTCTTCACTCACACTGTCAACTGTCCAGTAAAGACAACAGTGTCCAAATAATTCTAATAATTGTTGTAGATTTGTTTGCACTTTGATGAATTTCAGCCATCTTCTTTCAGCACTCAAAGCTTTTCTGTGATTTTGGCATTTACAAAACAGTGTCTTTCTATTATATTAGGACTTGCATTTATAATTATGTCTTTGAATTTGCCTCTGTGTGTGCATGAAAATAGCCAACAGCTGGGTTTCTTTACTAATAACTAAAACAAGGAAATTCATCATCTCTGAGACACTTTGGCCTTTGCACTTCGGAGGTTGTCTCAGCGCTGCAGCAGCGTCACCACACCTTTGTCGTCATGTTGCTGTGCGGTAATGTTCCCCCAGTGTATAATAAAGTATTTGTTATGTTCCACTTTGCTCATCTTTTCATCAACCAGTCAATAGGAAACCAAATGAATTCTCTGGATTTCTGCTTCTCATTGCTGATTTACATAAAAGACGTTGATGTTTTGTTCTAATTTGTTCTGTGAATGTGTTCTTCCTGTTTCTACCTCTCAGTGTCTTTAGTTTTCACAGTCTTACAAATACACAATGACACCTGAACTGTGTGTGCAGTGTGTGTGTGTGAGTGTGTGTGTGTGAGTGTGTGTGTGTGTGTGTGTGTGTGTGTGTGTGTGTGTGTGTGTGTGTGTGTGTATATATATATTTAAGCAACTTCTAGCAGATTTTTGAATGATTAATATATGGCATATACAACCTAAAATCAAAGGTTCAAATCTCTCAGGTTAATTTCATCAACCAGAACAGTAAAATGCTTTCATTAGTCTCATAAAGTTTGAGTTTGAGTCATTATTCAGTTATAAAAATACATAAATAGATTTTTATTATATTGTTGGTATTTTCAAAATTATATTGAACATATTTCATCAGTATGTGCAGTGTCTAAAGATATGTTATTAACATCTTTGCTTAACAATGTAAAGATTGTAATATAATATTTTAAATAACGTTTGAACCTATAAATGTGAGCTTTTCTAAACTCGAGCTCTTGATTTACAAGTTGAATGAAGAAACTGAGACTTCAGTTTGTTAAAGTTTCTAACTAAAACATCATCAGGAGACATCCCAGCAGTCACTGCTAGTCCTCATTGTTTCTTCATAATGAAACCGTAAAAGCTGGGAACAGTTTTAAGTTCTTATTCCTGTTCCCTTAAAACCATCAGTGTAGCTGACTGAACTCTCTCAAGTGTAATGGACTCACAGGATGACTCTGAATTAAGCAGCTGGGCAGATTTTAACCAGCTTGACGTTATTGAGGGTGTATCAGCATGAATAAGTTCAGTGTCCACATTTAACTGCATGCGCTGGTTGATGTCAAACTGCAGTCTTTTAGCTGTACTTTGAGAAGTTCTGGCCTGATTTGTGAAGTGAAGGTTCACTGAGCTGCTCTGGAGTGATCGGTTCTGAGCTCTAACTGTAGCGTTGACTCTGCTTGTGTCTCTCTGTGCCGGCTGAAGGTGTTCGAGGCTTCAGACTTTGGCTCTCACCCCCTGTTCTCAGTGGCACAGGGAGGAGTGGACCTGCAGCAAGTGAGTATGGCCGCCTGGGGGAAAGGGGGAAGGGTCAAAGGTTACTGCATCACTGCCTATTTTCCATTTACCAATGAGCTGCTTTGACTCGGGCTTTGAAGCGTTTAGAGTTGCAATCAATCATAATTCAACTCTCATACCCTCAAAGATGTTCCTGTTCATTATAAGAAATAACATGAAAAAGACTTTCCAAACATTTACAAAAGTTTAATGGTGGGAATATATACACTACTGCTCCGGAGTCTGGGATCACTGGGAAATTAAATCTATGAAAACACATGAAATTAGTCTGAAATATAACCAATGAACAGAACATGCTGACATTATCAGAGTTAGAAATAATGACTTTAACTGAAATGATAAATGTGTGCTTCAAACTTTGCCATCATCAAACCAAACCACCCTTTGCAGCAGTTACAGCCTGGCAGACCTTAGGCATTCTAGCTGTCAGATTTTTAAGGTAGTCTGAGAGATTTCACCTCGTGCATCCTGAAGCATCTCCCACAGCATGGATTGGCTTGATGGAGTCTTCCTCCATATAAGGTCAAGCTGCTCTGTCAATAGTATGGCATGGTGCTGCAAAATCTTTCCATCCTCAAGGTCCCTTGCACCCCCAGACCATGGTGGAGACCGTGCCACCACCATGCTTGACTAATGGTATTAAATACTATTTTTGCATCTTTTCATTTGTTCTGCATCTCACAAATGTTCTTTTGTTTGATCTGAAGATCTCAAACTTGGACTCATCTGTCCACAGCACTTTCTTCCAGTCTTCCAGTATCCGATGTCTGTTCTCTTTCGCCCATGTCAGTCTTTCTTTGTATTGGCCAGTCTGAGATGTGACTTTTTCTTGGCAATACTGCCACAGAGTCGAGCATCCTGAAGTCATCTCTTCACTATTGATGCCGACGCTGGTGTTTGACGGGTACTGTAAAGTGCAGCTGCCAGTTGACGACCTGTGAGGTGTGTTTGTCTTAAACTACACACACTCAGATATTTGTCTTCTTGGACAGTTGTGCATCTTGGCCTCCCACTCCTTTTTCTTTCTTTATTGGAGCCAGTTTGTGCTGCTCCCTGAAGGGAGTAGTTAACACCAGGGTAAAAGATTTTAAGTTGCCTTGTATTTTTTCCATTGACCAGCCTACATTTCAAAGAACAACAATAGACTGACGGGTCTCTAAAGTTCTTCCTTTCTGGCCATTTTGAGTCTGTAAAAAGCTATATATATATATATATATATATATATATATATATATATATATATATATATATGTGTGTGTGTGTGCCCCTGATAACAGTAACACCTGAGCCGACAGGTGTTTTCACACAGTCTTTGAACTGTTTCAGTAAAACCACTCTTTTTACATTTGTCCTGTAGCACAGCAGGAAATAGTCGAACACACTACTGGAAATGCCTGCAGTGGTGTAGACCAGGTGACTATCCCTCAGCTGCCCCTCCCTGAGCCTGGTTCTGGACCTGGAGGTCTCTTCCTGTTAAAAGGGTGCTCTTCCTTCCCAGTATTACCCAGTTCTGCTCATAAGAGATTATCTGTGACTGGGCTTCTCTCTGATATTGTGGGATTCAAACCTTACAAATATAAAGTCCCTTGAGTTGATGGGTGTTGTACACTGTTGCTGTGTGAGTCAAATTATATTCAGCCTACTACTGAATGAACTGCAGAACAGAAAATTCTAGCAAAAATATCTGTAAACTTTCACAAAGTTTAAAAACCGAGCTGTGAGACACAAGTTTGGCAAAAGTTTGAGGAACATTGATTGGAGGTTATAAAGGTCAAAGGGGAACAATACAGGAGCTCTCAAAACGAATTCAAATACTGAACAAAGTTTCTTGGTTTGTCAAAGTTTTACTTATTATATATATATATATATATATATATATATATATATATATATATATATATATATATATATATATGGATGGATAGACAGATAGAAGAGAGATATCTTTCAGATTTTTGTCAACACAGGACTCAACTAGTTCATCACCAACTCAGGCCGGTGCTGTGTTTCATTTTTCGCTCTAAATCAATAGATCTTTTCATTTTGGTCAGTTGTGTGGCGCAGGTAAACAACCACCTCCCTGAGGCCGGGGATGGAGCCAAAGGACCTGAATTCAATCATACTGCTATTGTGCTGTGAATTCACACATCGTAAAAACAGATGGTCAGTGCGGTCAAGGATGTCAGATTAACACCCCTGCACAGAGGAGCTCAGTAAACATGAATCTTCTTTTTCACATTAAAAGCAAACAAAATGCAGGCACACAGTAACCAAGGCTGAGTAAAGATGAATGCCGTGGAGACAAAATACAAAAACATAGAGACAGAAAGCAAGGGAAGAAAGCGTGGTGATGAAGTCAGACCGAAAACATGAATGCAGGCAAGGAGTGGGAATGATACAGGAGAGAAAAACAATGAAAACAGATTAGCGGGGGTTACTGAACTCTTCTTTACTTCCTGTGAGTTTAATGGCTGTTAAAAGCAGAGAGAGGTCAGCTGACTCACACTCCATACCTTTGCCTCCCAGGAAACACATCTGTTAAGGATTTTTACCCTTTTTCCTGACTGGTTCTGTGATCTGAAACAGAAATAAAACAGGAGTAGATCCTGTGAAACAGCCATGCAGGCGATGGCTGGAACTGCAAGGATAGACTGATGAATGCATAGGTCTTTTTAATGCTTGTATCTTAGGGAGCTACCATCCAGTTCACGGTGCTGAAATAGGCTTCAAAATGTCTTAATGATTTCAAAATATGTAGCAGGTGAGGTGCTTTTAAAAGCACATTATTTTAATGCTCAATAACAGCCGTGCTCCTTTACACCAGTTAAAGCAGAACTGTACACCATGTTGCAGTGGAGGATATATTCAGTGTTTACATACACACACACACACATATGTGTGCTTGTGTGTATGTTGAGTATGTTGCGTGTTCCCTCAAAGAGCATTTTCTGATGCACATTAGTTATAATTACATGTATTTTCTAGGAGACAAACACACACCTGGAGTCTGACACAAAAGGATCAGTGGTTCTTAAAGGTTTTGTTTCCATGCAACAGAACTGCAATTTCGATTACTTTTACAGGAAAACAGCAAAATATCTTCATTACCATGAAATCTAAATGACCAGAGTAGGGGTGTCGCAGTGAATACTGAGACATGGGTATTGATAATAACTGTGATACCTTAAAAATGAATCACTGATGCCATGTTGATGATATACATACAATAATAAAATAAGTGAATCAGCACCATCTTACTTCTTCAGTGTTGAGAGATCAAAATTCGGAGGTTTGTTTTTCTGCATCGGTGCCTGCAGACTTCATGCAGTAATTCAAGCAGAGGTCTGTACTCTGAAGGAGGATTTGGGACTTATTCACATAACTTCAGGGTCAACCCTGCATGTGCGTTACCATGGTAACTTATACTGCTCTGGAGCAGGCTATGTTGGGGATTAGAGATTAGCGGGGCATAGGCCTCTTTGTAATTTTTATATCATACAGTATTTTTATCTTTCTTTTGTAAAATCAGTTGTTCTGCTGCCAGTAGACCTGTCCATGTTTCTGACTGCTGCCGCCACCCTTCCATATGCATATTTGCTTATAGCAGGATTAACAAAGCCTGCTTTTACTTATCGGGTTAATAACCATCTTTGTGTGACTGCGTTGCCTGGTTGCTGATGTTCGGGAGAGAGTGAGGAAAGAAAGACGAGGAGGAGATATCCTGGATATGTTGAACTTGCACCGTGGCCCAGGAGTTTGAGTTATTCTTGACTCGATGTTGTTCTCGTCTTTGTTAACAGCACCTGCACCGTGCGGGAAATGAGCAGATCGGCAGATTTTTGCAATAAATCTCTCGTGAGCTGTTTTAGGACAGTGTGATGAATTGTCTGTGAGCTGGCAGTATATCACCCTGTAGGTCAGGCCAGGTTTATGCAGTTATGTTAAATCCACTCTTTTTTCTTTCTTTTTTTCCTCGTGAGGAGAAAGCATTGAAGAATACTTCAGCCTTTAAAAATGTGACATTTACTGATCACCTACTTATTATGTGACTTACTGATCTGAAAAACATTTGTGTGGAAAATTTTAAGCTGTGATTGTCTTTAAATTTAAGTACGTACCCTCCAAAATTGTACTCATGTGCGCATTAAACCTGCAGCATGATGAAATTTTGCACTTCCTCTATGACATTTTTTCCCCGGTGAATAGTGATGCATAAATAGCTTTCATGTCAAGGGCGAGGCAGGGTGTTCAGATTAGAGATATCCGTAGCGTAATGGTGTGAGGTCAGTTTGTTGCAGCTCGTGTGTCACCATCATTAGCTCAGTGTCCTTCAACCAGACACTGAATCTGCCATCACTGCTTCACGCTGGTTTAAAACGGCGCCTCGGGACACGTTTCTTCTAATTTAAATCCTTTTCATCTAGCAGAACATCTCCGAGTGATCATCTGAGGGTGTGTGACTGCAACATTTCATGGCTTCATAAAAGATGCACACATCCCCTCAGCATTTTTCAACTGTGTTTTTCCTGTCCTCACCTTTGTCTTTAAAAAATTGGATCGACACTCGGTAATCTGCTCTACAAAACTAAAGACCTTGTAGAGAAAGGCAGAGACAAACACACCATAAAACTCATAAAAGCAATTTAGTGGAATAAACCTCTATTTTCTTGTTTATTTAATCTGAATAGCGTTCAAACCAGCTGGGCTGTTTAATTTAAATTGTTATTGTAACTCAAGGTAAATTGAAATGTTTAGTTGAATGAATGGCGTATAGAGAGTTCACTCAGCTCATTCAGTTGAGCTTTCTTATCCATCCACCTTACCCAGCTGCCATGGGGCGAGAGGCGGGGTCCACCTGGGCGAGGCTTTTAATTTTAACATATCATTTAATATTAGCAGGCAATAGCAGACATGCAATATTTCATGCAATATTTCAAACCTTTCTCTTTCTTGTAGTCAGAAGAAATTGTTCATGGTGTGAAATTGCTGTTTGTAGTAAATGGTAAATGATCTGCTTCTTTCTTTATTATGAAAATGATTCAAGCCATAATCAGTCATAATTATGCTGTGATACACTTAGCAAAAAGTCACTGTGGTTGCCAGGTATCATGAAATCACTCAGCAGATTGTGCTGTGTGTTATCACTTTGCATTTTTGTCGCACCACCTAAATGTAACCCTAAAGTGGATCTATTCTGCTCATTTCCAACTGCATAATTTTTTTCTGGGACAGTTTCTTTACAGTTCAAAATGATCCTGATTTACCTTAAACTGGGCCTTGGTGCAGCCCCTCCATTCATCCTGTGTATGAAGCAAGCCGTCTCCTTGTTCCCTGTCATATTTCTTCTCCGACGGAGGCTGTTCATATTGGAAGTGGCAAAAGTTTCAGACAGTGAGGTCAGAGTGACAGATTTCTCTTTCTTCTGTTAGATCTGTGATATTATAGAGACGGGAAATCCCTAATATATTAAATCTGAGGTTTAGAATGTTTTTCTCTTTCCGCTCTTACTGCTTGCCTAAATACCATTTGCTAATAATCTGCCTTATGTTAAACTACAGTTCCCATAATTCCATGTAGGGGGCTTTTGGAGGCTGCAAATAACTTCCTCTCAGCTTTTTTATTCAGTATTTGTTTGCACGTTGTCAGATTATTCCCATTAAAAGTATCTCACCATAGCTGTTAGGAGCTTGTGTTTGTAGTGCACCCATGTGAAGGCCTCTGCTTGGTTACTGCAGCACTGAAGGAATCCTAAAAACTCTGATTCTTATTCTGAAGTCATGATCTTTGTAAAATAAAAATCAGGGATAGTATATGTGGTCGCTGGCTTACTGAATGTAAAACTACTTTAAGATGTTTTATTCTTTAACTAGAAACACCATCCCTGTTGTGTTGTCTGAGTTTCACCACAGCTATAATTTTCCATCCAGCTGTGTGTGTGATTGTACTAAAATTGTAAACGGACTGACTCGACAACAAAGAAACAGAACCTGAAACAGAGAAACTAATGACCCTCTGACTGGAGACGGATCCGTGCTGGCAGAGGCTCACGCCGCCGCAGATCCAGCTTCAATGGCAGCTTTACATGGACAGAGTTAGCCAAACTAAGTAGCTCACTGACTTCACTGCAGATCGACTGTTTGTCCTAAGAGACACGAAGCGACAGACTGAGTGACTCGCTGACACGATGACAAACAGGAGTCTACGGGTTAAAAGATGCAAAAACACGAGTGTGCAAAGTACAACAGAAGAGCACTCTACTCCATCATACTGACAGGACTGCATGCCAACTTTAGCTAAGTGGTGTGTGTGTGTGTGTGTGTGTGTTTGTGTCTGTGTTTGTGTGTGTGTGTGTGTATTGTATGTCAGGCGCACAGCCTTGGGAGTGTCAGTTAAAGCAACACCAGCTAACGGAGGCTCTGTGGGACGGATGGGAGGAGAGACGGAGGGATGAAGTGACAGGTGGGGATGGGATGAGAGGGAGAGACCGAGGGAGGAAAAACTGGAGAGAAATCTGAAAAAAATCTCCTCTTTGGTGACAAATTGATAGGGAGACATGTATGTTTAACAGCTGAGGCGAGTTCAGTCTGAAAATGTGGTGAAGCATTTTGCAGGTTTCCAGGTTGTATGGTGGGTTTCACTGAAACTGTCCAATGGGCCTTGAGTTCATTTCCTCTGGTTTCAGGTGTGTTTTAATGTTAGCTGGTTAGCAGTGAGGTGTGGTCAGAAAGTTCCAAAAATGGGCCCCTAAGATTAAAATCCTAATCAGATTTGAATTTGGCTGATCTCATCCAACATCCTCACGCCCTGCACCTCTGGGCCATTTTCAGCACCACGGCTGTTTTTAGAGCTTTACTTTATAGCCCAGTCATGTGACCTTGTTCTTGTGCTCCTACAGTGTGTGCTGGATTTCCTTCGTTGTGTCAAAATAGCAATTGTTTGAATTTGAATTTATTTATTTGGTAGGGACCATGCATATTAATAAACATGTAAATGTGCCAGAATTAGCCAAAGGCTATTTTTCATCTGTTGTCCCTTGCTAAAAAACAAACAAGGGTTAAAATGACTAAACTGCACAAATTTAAAAAGAGAAATAACAAGCAATACAAACAATACAATACAATAAATACATATGGAACTACACACAATTTTCATAAAAAGTATAAGTAATTAGAACTAAAATAATTGTTCATGTTAATGGTACAAAAAAAAACACAGGTGGTCCTATGATTGGATTAGGAGAAGGTGCTTATTAAACAGAATGTTGACAGATGTGTTATGAACCAGTTCTTTAGTTGTTTTTTAAATTGATTATAAGTGGCAGATGTTCTGATTGTCTGAGGAATAGAGTTCCACTCCCGCGCAGCTATAACCGAAAATGCACACTGACCAAAGGCACTTTTTCGGAAAGAAACAACACGATCTTCCCAGATCGCCCCTCTTGTTAAACGAGATGTGTTGTTCCTTATATTTACAAACTGAGTGAGTGGTGGAGATGACAGACCTTTAACAATTTTATATAGAAGACAAAGATTTGAGAATTTAATGACATTCTCCCAACCCAAGAACCCATGTTTTTCTAAAATACTGCAATGATGATATCTTAATGGTTTTTTGTCCAATATTTTGATTGTTTGTTTGTATAATGACTCTATGGATTTCAGTGCTGTTGTATTTGCTTGTGACCAAGTTGTGAGACAATAAGTTATGTGTGATAAAACACATGCATGCATGCACAATTTAGAAGCCTGTAGTGATAACTGTGGTCATATAAACTTAAAAATTGACAAACTAAATTTAACACGATTACAAACTTTTTTAAATCTGAGGTTTAAAGGTGAGTTTTGAGTCTATTATGATACCGAGATATTTATATTCATTCACAAGTTGTAGTTTTTCCCCAGCCACATAAATATTTGCCTCACAACTTGGAAGTTTTGATTTAGAAAAGAACATTCCAGCTGTTTTACTTACATTTAGTTGAAAGCAGGACTGGTTTAGCCAATCTGATACATTAGCCATGGACTGTGTAAGTTCACTGGCTACTTGAGTTATGTTTGTGCCATGTGTATAAATAACAGTATCATCTGCATACATTTGAATAAAGACATTAGGACAAACTGAAGGAAGGTCATTTATGTATAGAGCAAATAACAACGGTCCCAAGATGGAACCTTGGGGAACACCTGTTGACAAAGGCAGAGAAGATGAAATGTAGTGTCCAATTCTGACTGACTGTGACCAATGTGACAGATATAAGTCATTTTATTGTATCTAAGAAAAATTAAATTTACTTAGTTTGGTCAATAGTATTTCATGATTTATAGTATCAAAAGCTTTTTTCAAATCAGGAAATACAGCACCAACAACACCACCCTTATCCAATAAGTATTTTAAGTTTTCAATGAAAGAAACAATTTGCGGTCTCTGTTGAGTGCTGAGCTCTAAAGCCAAATTGCATGGGGTGAAGCGAAAAGGAAGAGGTGTTTAGATGCTTAGTCATTTGTTGAGCAATGAGTTTCTCAGCTATTTTAGACACTGTAGGTATAATACTAATTGGTCTGTAGTTACTAATGGATAAAGGATCGCCATTTTTATAGACAGGAATGACAGCTGATGCTTTCCAAACACTGGGACATACTGCCTCTGAGAAGGATTGATTTAAGAGTTTGGTTAATGGGGTTATCAATGTGGAACTAAGATCTTTCAGCATGAGTGTATCCATACC
>JAMQGT020014341.1:0-12094 GCA_024447675.2 Pterophyllum scalare
GAAAGTTGCTTTTCTGTGGTCTTAGACTGCAGTACAACACTTTTTAAGAGATGTGAAACACCAGGAGCTCTACCTGACAGGACAGAAGGAAGAACGTAAATGAGAGCAGAGAAAGGAGTGCCTATATGAGGAGAAATGAGAAGAAGAGGAGGGACTTCTCTACTGATCAGAGACAGCTCCTTTTATGGTCACAGAGTCAGAAGGTTATAAAGAGCATATCTGAGAATTAATCCACAATATCCACCGATTGCAGTCTCTGCCCTACATTCATGACAGGTTCATCATTACTGTAGTGTTGTTAAAGATAATTCTTGGGTAATAACGTAATGTTCAACCAGAATTTTAATGTGTCGACTCCTGACGATCAATGTATTTCAATATGAGTTTCCAGTGAATGAATAAGGAAATGAAGTGTGTTACAGCTGCTTCAGGGTTAGCAGGAAAGGAGAATTCAAAGAAATTATGATTTTGTTGAAGAAAATCTTCCAAGAAGCAGATGAGGTTGGCAGCTTTATCCTGGTAACTGACCAAAAGTTTGAGTAAGTTCAATTTCTGCAACAGAGAACAAAGTGAGAAACTTGGCCTGCAACTGCTATTTGAGCTCAAACTTGTGTTTGTCTTCTTTCTGTAAGGCCAGCATCCACGGAAGTAGAGAGTGTGGCCAGAAACTTCAATACACTCATTCACCAAAGCCTCGATGGAGGCAGTGAGGTGCTCAGTTCTTCACTCAGAGCAAACACTGTTCAACTCATCATGCAAACACCAGTTTCACCAGAAATTCAAAAGTTTTGATGTCATCAAAACACAAATCTTAAAACACATGCACCCTCATGCAGTTTTCCATGGAAGACTGCACTTTTATGCCAAACACACAACCAAAACAAGTTAAGACAGATTGCTCCTTCTGTGCAGCTGTTTCACAGAAAAACAAGAGCAACCTCTTTTGACTCAGGTGACGACCCCTGCCTGTTTTCAATCTTCAGGTGTTTCAGGTCTTTGGTGGGCAGGGCATGAATCTTCAGTGAGGGGAGGGAGGAAAATCTGAGGGAGGAACTTCCATCTGGGTGCTGTGCACCAGCCTGTTGCCAACATGTTTTGTGTTACCTTTGTTTTCCTTTAGGTTTTATTCGCTGTATTTGCAACACTTACAAACATCTCTACACACATGCACACCCTACACCACTGAGCTACTGATTTCAACACCTTCCACACACTAAGATGGTCAGAAAGCAGTTGAACATCATTAAGCTTGTTGCTTGTTGCCTCAGTCACTCCTACTTTTACCCATGAACACTTTTAGAGGACGGAAAAAACTTCTTTTTCACTTTGTTCATTTTTGGAAGCTTTTGTTCTCTGCTCTGGCTGCCATGCATGCTAGGAGGGGGTAGGTCCTCCCTCCAATAGGATATCAGTAATGCTGTGTAACTAAGAAAATGAGAACTTTTCAAAATAAACTTGAACAATACATAAATTATCCAAATAACTTAAGTTTTTCCCCATCTAAACGTGATATATAAACATTAAATAAAACAAATTAGGAAAATATGGTGTTTTCTTTCAATTGGACATTACAGTGCGTCTGTTTGGCCAGGAATGAGCTCCGAAAGTATTTCTCTGTAAGCACTACAGCTACAACATTAACAACACAGTAAGTTATTATGTGTGAGTCTGTGTGACGGAGACCACTCTTCTCAGAGAATACTAACAGAAAACCACAATCAAGTGGGTGACATACCCCCTGAACAGGTTTAAGCCCAAATTAGCAGCTGTTTCTGCCCCAGTACTCTGAGCTACAATCCCCTGGAGGGGAACTAGGATAGCTTAGTCTGAACATGTAAGAGAATGTTAGAAAGACAGGAAGACCTTTACCTTGATACCAAGATTCCTTGGAGCTGAGAGAATATCAGTATAGAAAGAAATAGATCTGTCTTTTCAGTAGGTCCAAAGGAACCTGCTTAAGTTTTATTACATCCAAGCCAAAGGTTTGACAAATGGAAAATCAAAAGCTAAGATGTATTAAATCTAGAGGCTTGAGAAAAATGAGCTGTGAATAGCTTAGAGTCACTGACCAAATCGTCCCTGTGTCAGTCTGTTTTATACTGTACATCATTCCTGTGCTGTGTGACATTAGAGAATGTAACAAAAGCTTGATAAGCACATGTCTGTTTCCTGAAACTACTTTTTCAGCTAACACACCCAAAGCTGTACAGACACTTTACACTCTGCTGTGTCTGTGTAAAAATGTTCATGTGTTTGGTCTAAAGCTTCACAACAATCACATCTTTCTATACAAAATACAACACGCACGTGATTGAGAAACCTCTCGTGACAATCATTATTTCAGCATATTCTGATCAGGTTAAGAGGTCAAGTCGATAAGACAACCCAGGGTTTCCAAATATTAGCTATGAGTGTTCACCTGAATGTGTGTCAGTGGCAGCACATGACAAATGATTACCATGAACGAGTCCACTCGCAGCAGAGTGGCACATTGTGAAAAAACAGTCCAACTAAAATTTTAAGAACTTTGAAAGCTGTCGATTGTCTGCAGCTTATATGCGAGAGCTCTGTGAGGTGCAGGCACATACGCTTACAGGTGTGTGGCTGAGCTCCTCTTCTGTGCTTCTCTCTGCGGGAGGTTAAGAAAACTTGACTGAGCAGCTCATTTTGAACAGGAAGCCTGTGTGTATTTGGTTATATGACTCCAAAAGCACATTCTTATTCTGAAATACTGAAAACATTTAAATAAGTTACTGGTACAATAAATTACACCTCTTGAATAAAATTCAAGTTCAAATGTATTTGTAAAACCGATGATGTGTTTAGATGGTGCACATACTATGTTTTAGTATACATAGTTTTCTGTTTTTGCACACAACTGGGACCAGGATCACTGTATAAACTGCATATAGAGGAGGACCACAATAAGGGGACTAGCAGAATGTTATAATTTTATTGTCAGTCACACTGAGGAGCACAAGGTGGTGGTAAACTTGGAAGTAGAGAACGGGGATCAGGAATAAACATATTTGTGAGGTTCTCAACGAGGAATGGCTCTCGGTCACCTCCTGGTAGATCTCAGAGTCCAACAGGAACTGGAGAAAACCGGGAAGAAAATGTGTCGTATTAAGATAGCATACGCCATCAAGTTTGCTTTGAAAAGCTGCACACAAAGACAAAATCATGCTGATATCTATACTGATATGGACTGGGGAATGCTGCATTTGTTTTTGCCCTTCTGCTTGCAAATTAGTATGAGTTGGCTAGAAAATGTAAATATTCACATTCTAATGCTAATATCTTAATACTCACTGGTTTACAAAAGAAGTGAACTGTGTAATTACTGTTTATTTGTAATGCTGTATTTAAAAGAAGAAGAAGAAGAATATAAGTTAACTAAAGTTCCACTGGAAAAAAATAAAATTTATTTTCTTTAATGTGCAGTCATGTGAGGGTCAGTCAGACTGGGTCATTCAGCGGGTGCATCATTTTATAACCTAAAGAAGGTAACTGCCCACTTGCCTTTGACCCCTATCAATTTGCATAACACATCACCCCTCTGAAACTTGAACCCCAACCAATTACCTTTTTGTGCTCTGCTAATCAGCTCCTTTTTCATGTGGTTAAAAACACACATCACCAGAGTACCCAGTGGTTCACAGCAGCTCTGGCAGATGTCATAATGATGGATCTTCTTCCAACTAAAACCTCTGCTATAAAAACACCTTTTGGACCATCCCCAAATAGCTAGAATTTATCCTCTCACTAATTCATATTACACAAACACAGCTGGGTCTGCAGAACCCAATTTCAGGGACCCTCATTCATAAAATAACCTAGAAATATAACAAAGGGAACGCAGTGTCATGTGAACCAAAATGTGCCTAAATACCACTAAGGCCTTAAGTGGATATAAAAGGCCTCTGTTTTATCCTACTAATCTAAAGCATACAGTGTGCATTAAACCAGTGTAACTGACCGCTAGAATTACTAATAAATTTTATAAAAATAGTAGCTGTAAATACGAATATCAAAGTAATAAAAAATTCCCAACAGCACCACCACAGACATTTACACTGTCAGATGCAGGAAAAGGGCCACCTGCATCCAGAAGCTAGCCCATACACCCAGCACACACACACACACACACACACACACACACACACACACACACACACACACACACACACACACACACACACACACATTAGTACCTGTATGACAGCTTTAGTTCCTGCTTTCCAGTTTAACGTTTCCTGATGTCCTTTCTGTGAAGTTAAAAACACAGTTTCTCAGCAGTAATAATGCTACAAACAGAATGTAAACCAATGAAAACTTTCAGTGTGATATTAGTACCTCTTTGATAAAGAATCTGAATACTTCCATTGCTTAACCATTTCACGTGTGTTCACACAGAAATATTTGTCAGACATGAACATCTGCTCTCCACAGTCCTCATTTAACTTCCTATTATTGCTCTGAGCGCTCTCATGCTCACAGCACGGCCCAGCTGGAATGATTCCCAACACTATTCCATCCAAGTGAGACACTGCAGGGATTTTAGTTCCAAGAAATACTCTCAGCTACCATCATCACACTAAAAGTCTATCAAATACATTACTTGTTGTGTAATACATTTATGTTCCACAAAGACGGGAGGAAACTTTCACAAAATACTTTAGATCATCTCTCCAAAAATTTAGATGGGAAGAAAAATAAAGCTGATTTATCCTTTAAATTAGTTCCCTGAAAAGCTTGTAAATGCAAATAGTGAATGGCAGTGAATTCAATATCAGCTGCTTCTTGTCATCAAAACAATGGTTATGTGACAAAGTACCAACTTCTGTGCATCCTGTGAATAAAACTTTTAAAAAAAATTTAACACTGATAAAAGTAGTTCAGTGATTTTGGTCATTAACCCTTGAGGCACCTTTAAACTGATTATACACTTTTTATCTTTAGGTCCCATAATTTTACAGCTGTTAAAACTATAAACATTTAATGTTAATTATTTTCACCTTCACTGCATCAAAGCAAGTAATATCTTCCAAAAATAAAACTGCATTTCCAAGGTAACTACACAAATACACAAATAGACCAACAATACAATCCAATACGTCTTACCTGCTTCCTTCTTGCACGACACCAGGGAGAATTTTTAATGGCTGCCGCCCTTTCTGGAAGGTGAAGTTGACTGTATGGGAAGTTATGGCCGAAGTTATGGCCGAAGTTATGGCCGTCTCGTAGGTTTTGCAAGAAGCTGGAAAACATTTTTGCACATTGTAAATAAAGGGCATAAACACAGTACATACATAAACAATATTCAGGTGAAACACACACACACACACACACACGCACACACAGAGCCCACTGATGTCCCCAGCAGTCGCTGGCTGTTTTCTGTGTATGCCAGGGCCAATCTTTCCCACATGGGCCACATTAAGGCCAGCTTCACATCCATATTTGCTACAATCTTAAAGTTGGACTCCACCAAGCAACTAATACATGATCTGATAATTGTATAAGTACACTAGACATGTACACATTGTTGTTGTGGTTGCGCTCATTGAAAATATTGTGATTGTGCGCTATTTCCTATCATACGTACTGTCTGAAAGAGTGCATGATCAGTTTTGAAGGGACCTATCAGGGCTACACGGTGCTTCCTTTACTACACTGCATTGTGCAGTGGACTAAACTTTCACTTTGGTCACATTCCTAAAATAAGAAGCATCTTGCCAGCAAACACTGCTACCTTGAGCACACAGCAGCATGTACAATGTCCATGCATGCGTGGCCATTATATTTATGTCCATGGATTTGTCCCTTTTGCTCTTTGCTTTTCTTGTCTAGGACACACTTGAACATGAATGTTGCACTTGTTTTGGAATTAAATGCCTTCACGCCAAAAGCTTTGACTCGTGCCTTTTATTGTTTTGAATGTGCATTTCAGTGGGTCAAAGATAAATCAGTGCATAATTAACAAAGACTACATCACTCTGATCTTACTCTGTTTAAACTGTTTAAAGAAATGACTTGTTGGCTGTTAATCAAAGCTCAGTATTTGAGTAGATGATTACTTTTTCCATTTCTGCCATGAGCACCACTTCAGCCAGTGCCATGTCATCTGCTGCTGTTGGTCCACTGTGTTTTCTGAGCTCCAAGGTCAATGCAGCCGTCTAACACCCAAGTTTTAGAGCATTGCATGCTTCCCGCTGCTGCTGAACAACTGTATGAATATGCACACTTCATTTTCCAACACGACTTGGCACGTGCACACAGTGCCAAAGCTACCACGAGCTGCTTTACGGAGCATGCTCTCCCTGTTCTTGTGTTAAATGTGTTATTTAACACAAACAAGCTGTGATCCAGTCTGCCATTAGACGTAGGAGTTGAAGAGCGGCTATTCCTTGGTTCCACCACAAGAGGGAGTATCCCCAAAAAGGAGCAAGTCCAGCAGTGGTGTGTTCACCAGTGAAGATTTTCACAAATTTCTGACATTAGTTGTCACTTCTAATCATCAAAATGAAAAGAAATAAACATTTGAAATATATCAGTGTGTGTGTAAAGAATGAATGTAATCTACAAGTCTGACTTTTTGAATGGATTGAGAGAAATGAAGGAACTTTTTCATGCTATTGTAATTTTATAAGCACCTGTACACACATTTAGAGTTGTTGTTCTCTGCCAGTTAGGATGAGCCTGTCAGATGTCAGCTGGCCAGTGCTGCTGCTGCCTCCAGCTTGACTTTGGCTGGCGGGGAAAAAAAAGGAAGACCATCCCCGTCCGAGACCACGGGCGGATTGCCAACACTCTTTCACTCTGGCAGACCAGCTGTGTCAGGTGGTCGTGCATATCTTCAACCTGAGCCTGAATCTGGAGAGGGTTCCTGAACTGTGGATGACTTGCTGCATAGTTCCTGTGTCAAAGACAAGTCCAAACGCTACAGAGCTGTGGCCCTGAGTTGTGAGCTGCTGAAGACCCTGGAGAGGCTCATCCTACACCACCTTGGCCCACCGGTGAGCTCAGCGCTGGACCCACCGCAGTTGGCCTACCAGCCTGGCATGTGAGCGGACGGCGTCCCTCTCTCACCTAGAGCAGGCGGGGAACACTGTGAGGGTCGTCATGTTCTTTGACTTGTCCAGTGCTTTCAACACCATCCAGACTGCACTGTTGAGAGGGCAGCTGGAGGGAGCCGCTTTGGACAGGCAGCTGACGGCATGGACCGTGGACTACCTCAGCAACAGACCACAGTATGTGAGGTGCCGTGACTGTGCATGTCTGATGTGGTAGTCTGCAGCACAGGGGCGCCACAGGGCACGGTCCTCTCACCATTTCTGCTCAGTCTGTACCCTTCAGACTTCAGGTACCACACAGACCAGTGGCCATCTACAGAAGTTCTCAGATGATACAGCCATCATGGGATGCGTATCAGATGGGAACGAGGAATATAGGGGGGATCATCAGTGACTTTGTAGGCCGGTGTGACAACGACTCTCCCCAAATCAACTCCAGCAAGATGAAGGAGATGGTCATAGAGTTCAGGAGGAAGCCAGCCCCTACAGCAGCGGTGAACAGCAGTTAAACTGTACAGCACATCATAATGTCATGAGTCACTTGGACACTTTACCTCCACTGCCATCACTTTATCCATACAGTACATATACATTTGATTTATTACACTCTCACCCATATAATGCATATCGTGTATGCTGTGTGACTTACACCCACCTACAAATGTATATAGTGTTTTGTGTGTGTATTTGTATTGATATTGATATATATTTCATGTATATAATGTCTTTCTATTCTATTTTATTTCATTTGCTTTATTCACCCTTTCATATTTCTGTGTACTGAGCTGCTGTAATGCGCACATTTCCCCACTGTGGGATCATTAAAGTTTGATCTTATCTTATGTTCAGTCAAGGATTGATTTTTTTGGAGTGCAGGATTCTCCCACAGAGTCCTGCACAATCCTGCAGCCACTCAAATCCCCATTGTAAACAAATAAGGGCACAAGTGAAACCTTTCCTTGTCATCATTTGTCTAATCTTATTATTCTATGTGCAACATTGAAGTTAGTTATTTTGAGTCTTTTGAGCTTGAGTGTAGCACTAATGTTTACCCTTTGAAATACAAAAGACATGCAGCTGACAACACTTTGAGTGAGAGGGCATGATTAAAAAAAAGCATGAATGATCCATCATCATACATGTCATAAAGTGGCAGGTGATAGTTTGAGTTGTCCACAGTGATGGTAGAATTGAGATGAATTGTAAAGAATAAAGGGCAGAAGCGAAACCTTTCCTTGTCAAGACATTTTATTCCAAAACAAGTGGGACACTAATGTACAAGTCTGTAAGAGACAAGAAAAACAAAGAGCAGAACAGAGCAATCTGTGGACATAAATACAATGTGCATGCAAGTGGGAAAGGGGGCTAATGATTGTGTGCGTAGCTCTGGGAGGGAGGTAAGCACTCTTTTTTTTCTTGTCTTTAATGTCCTGCAGCTACTGCTCCTTTGCTACAGGCTCTGTAGAGGGACAGTACGCAGTGCCTTTGAAGTGGCTGCGTCCAGTCTGTGCTGCCCTGAAGTGCACACATTTCTTTTCATTTCTTGTCCTTTCTTTTTTCTTTTGTTTACATGTATTGTGAATTGCATGAGACGTCAGTTGTGGTTGTGGACCACAAGTGCCACAAGTGATGTTCCATCCAGGGGCCTGTGGAGCAGTGAGCAGGACAGGCACCGGGATAGGTTGACCGGGAAGGTCAAGCAGGGAAGAGCTGCCTGTGGGGGCGCTGCTCAGATGAGGCAGCAGATGCTTGGATCAGCAGGGAGACTTGCTGACACAGTTTTCCTCCAAGCCCTCATCTTCACCTTCTTCCTGGCCCTCATTCACATCCTCCTCGTCTCCTCTCAGTCACCATTTATCCTCACAGGCTGCCCAGTCTGCCTGAGTAGCTAATCAACACCAAGGAGCTCTCCTACACTATGAAAAGAACAGATGCATACACATGAGCTCTTAGTTCTCTTCACATGTATCTCTTTGCATGCTCACCAGTTTATGAAGCCTACCTCTAAGGAACTAGAGGAACCACTTCTTTAAGAAGAAATGCAATACTTTATCTTGTGTGTTGACAATAAAGCACCATTTTAAAACTTTTGCAAATTCCAAACAGCGACAGGCCTGGGCCAAGGTGGAATCAAAGACAGACATCCTAGCTGTGAGGCACCGCTGCTAACCACCACACCACCGTGCTGCCGCCTGTCTAGCCAGTCTGTTAAAACCGCTATAAACTCCATTTTTGGCCGGTCCAAAATCTGATGGGATTAAGTTCCTTGAATTCAAACACATAATTCCAGTAAGAGAAAGACCATTAAAAGTAGAGTCTACTCACAACTGATAAGTAGTGTAGCAAAATGACAGCTGTTTAAGTCATAGAAACTCAGTTGATTTCAGGAGGAGCTGTTGATTGGACTTAAAAAACACAATTACAATAAAAAAAAAAAAAAACATATGTGGAGCCTGGGGAATAATTGGCTGTTTTTGACAACTTTTGATTTTACCTTCATAACTGTTTACTTTGCCTCGTTTGTTTCGGCCCAACCTGACGTGACTCTACTTTTTCATTTTGACATCCTGCATTAACACATTGGACCTAAAATCACGCAAAAAACATGAAATCCGAGTAGAAAAAAAATTGAATTTTTTT
This sequence comes from Pterophyllum scalare, assembly GCA_024447675.2. Taxonomy (NCBI): domain Eukaryota; kingdom Metazoa; phylum Chordata; class Actinopteri; order Cichliformes; family Cichlidae; genus Pterophyllum; species Pterophyllum scalare. The sequence goes on from JAMQGT020014341.1 coordinate 9,717, forward strand.
AATGTGAAAACCACAAACATTTTAAACCATTTTTATAACTTAAAATAAAAACATATGAGGTAATTTTTATGTAAAAATGTTGCAAATCTATATACAACAGCTTTATTAAAGTGCAGTCAATGCCAATGCTTTTTTGTACACTAATTATTTGTGCTGCTCCAAAAACAGTTCCAGTCCTGTACAGACAGAGGGCGCCATCACAGGCCTGACACTTCCAGGTGTGTCCCACCTCGTGGTGTGCACCTGGAGGCAGCGTTTACATTAGAGTCAGTCTTTGGTGGCTTTTGGCAGCATATTCCTTGTTTTACTGTAATTCTATTACAATTTTACTGTAATTCTATTACAATTTTACTTTAATTCTATTACAAGGTTATTGTAATTTCATTACATTTTTAATGTAATAAAATTACAGTAATCCTGTAATAGAATTACAGTAAAAGTTATTTCATTTGACAGTAGTTTAAGAGGCACCCCTAAATTGTAATTTCAACAGCAATTGAACTGACTCTGCATACTTTAGGTATTGCTACCTGTTAAAAGTTAAAATGTCAACCAAACTCTAACTAAATGTTAGTAATTTTTCTAACTTCAGGCAAATAAAAAAACAATATATTTTAAAAATAACTTTATTTCATTGGCAATTTAAAACATAACAAAATGTGTCAACAGCAACATTTGCTTTTTACATAGAAGTCAAAAAGTTTTGGAACCAGACAAGAATCTGACAATCTCTGACAAGAATCAATAAAAGCATGAATTGATACATTTTTAAACATCTTTAACATTTGAACTATGTCAAACTTAGTCAACAGTTAAACCAACATGCATGACTGCCAAGCAGGGTGTGGTCCTTAACACCTCCTGAAATCTTCGAAGGGTTGCTAGAAGATTAAGAAAAATGTTTTATTTAACACATGAAATATACAGCAGATTAAACTGCATTTATGTCAGTTAAAGACAGACAGGATGAGGAGGACAGATTTGGTGGACAGACACTCTTTCTCTGACCTTCCCTCATTGTAGCTGTCCTCCTGTCTGTCTGTTAGAACTGAACAGGATAGACACAGAGAGTCGGAGGAAAAGAAAGAGACAGAGAGACAGACAGAAAGAGAGAGAGACAGATACAGTCAGAGAGAGATAGACAGAGAGAGAGAAAGAGAGGGAGAGATGAAGAGACAGACAGAGAGAGAGAGATAAAGAGAGAGATGGGAAGAGAAACAGAGACAGACAGAGTGTTTTTACTCCATCTGTTTTTCTCTATCTCCACAGATAGAGAAAAAAAGCAAAGAGCACATAGAACAGATTCTGTGTAAAGGTGTAATTTTACCATTTTAGAAGTTCCACTGGTGATCCAGAAGCTTGCAGAGGAGAGTGGAGACATGTGGGTTCACTGCCGTCCCTTTTTTGTACAAGTTGTCCTTTTTAACGTTACTTTTCCTTTTGAAGATTTTGTTCCCCTTTCAGGGTTGAGGCCTATGAATCGCCTAAAAACAGATGGGAGACATATTGCTCAGTGTTCAAAACGACCCTTTTCTGTATTTTAAGGTAGATATTGCCTTTTTAGATTAGATGTTACCAACTATCAAATATGTTTAGCAAAGGCTGAATGAGTTCTCACCTTTGAAAAAACTCTAGTGTACATGTTGCCTCCTCTGGATACTCTAGGTTAAAAACATAGAAGTGGCAAAAAGTGCTGCAAGACCAGCCTGGAAGGTGGGTCGAGTGCCCTCACATCCATTGGTGGAGGGTAAAGCTGTCTCCTGAAAAAACAACAATATTCACTGATATTAGTTTTCATTTTAATTTAATGTTCAGGTACAGAGAGACATTTCTATAGACAGAGGGGAGGCAGACGGATGTCACTGAGACAGACTGCCTCCCCTCGGTCTCTGTCTGTATACTATGTCTGCAGACAGAGACACAGAGGATGTTATCTCCCACCCTTCAGTTTTATGTTGGCAAAACTGACATAGAATCATCCTGATCCTTAACTTAAACAAGTTCTTTTAGTCCAGTGTACACACTCAAACTGTTCAGCAATAAAAAATAATTTGGATAGTCTATAACTGCTACAACCTAAAAAAAACCATACCTGTGAATAGTACTGGATCATTTGAAATAAGTGCTTATTCAATTGTTAAGCTGCCAGTAAAAAAAGCATAACCCCCCCCCAAAAAACACCACAGTGAAGGCACCCTGCCCTAAAGGCGGGAAAGAAAAAAAAGGGCGCAAATCTAATTTCTTTTAACCATCTAAATAATAGTTGCCCTCTATACAAGAAAAACAATCTGCAGATGTTACTATAGGCCTAATAACGCAGAACCAATACCTTTTTACACACCTTAAAATCCAATAACGTAACAGCAACTGATTATTAA
>JAMQGT020014342.1:0-13635 GCA_024447675.2 Pterophyllum scalare
CAGTTGTTGCTGCTAAGGGTGGCCCAACCAGTTATTAGGTTTAGGGGGCAATCACTTTTTCAGACAGGGCCATGATGGTTTGGATTTTTTTTCACCTTTAATAATAAACACCTTCATTTACAAATTGCATTTTGTGTTTACTTGTGTTGTCCTTGACTATTGTTTAAATTGGTTTGATGTTCCGAAACACTTAAGTGTGACAAACATGCAAAAAAACAGGAAATGAGGAAGGGGGCAAACACTTTTTCACACCACTGTAGTTAGTGACAATATCTCACTACAGCCAATAAACAGCTGCTGCTAGCTAACAAAAACCAACAGTCAAAACTTCTTTCAGTGTTATGACCAATAGATCTGACTGAACACTCCATATAGTGTCCAGTAATGATGTTCTCTGTAAAGATTTTAAAACTCAAATACCTCATATTGCAATATGCCATGCTAACGTCAATAGCATTTGTTAAGTTAGCATGGCTGCTTGAATAGTTTAACTCATATTAAGTATATATATATATAACCTAATGCCGGTCCCATTACAACATCTCAGACTTTTCTATAGTAGAGGATCCAATGGTCATAATGAGCTTTTGCAGAGACCACTAACCACGTCGCACTGACTCGTCTGCAACTTTGAACATGTGACAATCATGGTGACAATACAGGATCAAGTGAATACAGCCCCACTCACACAGGCCTACAGACTTGTCAGTGACCTCTGGGTACGACCTGGGAAAAATGTATTCCTCAACCAGCTGGCATTCACTTTGGTTGCTAGCATAGTTTGAATAGAAGTGACAGACTTGTCTGCAAACAGCAGCCAGCTACTTTTTGCGTGGCAGTTAAACTGCGAACTGCAACTCAAGCCAGAAAGACAAACATGAAAACTACAGGCAACCGTGGCAATCTGCCAGCAACTAAAGCAATCAATCGTTTTTTTGGTGCAGCACCTTCTTTACAACCAGTTTCACCCAGTGAGGGCAGCAACCTCCAGGAACCACTGTCAACCACTCTAGGAATACACATTTTTCCCTAGCAACCAGTGGTTGTATCTCATCCAAATGCACATGATGTCACACGAGAAATTTGAATAAACACAGTAAATTAAAAATGTTTTTAAAGTCATTGGTTGGAACAGTCAAGCAGATTAGATAGTGTGGTGGAAGTTAGACAGTTATATGAATAACAAAGACTTTGGCTGTGTAGACAACAATGTTTTTTCATTTTAGCTTTAACTTACTAAGAACAGTTTCTTACTTACAATACAAAAACTATTATTTCCCATTTTTCCAATTGATGGTGTGTTTTCACTTCACACCACCAACTGGATATCTGTGGCATGAGGTCCAAGCTGACCTGTTTCGCTATTTTACTATCAGAGGCTGAGTCCTGCATGTCTGCTGCTGCCCCCTGCTGAGCGGGAAGACTCCTTGCTTGCTTTCTTCACCCCTGACTCAAGGCCTTCCTCTGTTGCTTCAGCAAAGTAGCACCAACCTGTTAAGAGACAGGAACATTGTAAATATATAATACCAACTGAACTGTGTTGAGCTACTGTTTCAAAATGTTTTACCAATGTCATGAATGCGTGCCCTTTAAAACAAAGGAAAATTGCAAAAGAGTGAACAATTCCATAATGGCACATTTATTACAAGTTCTAAAAGCTGTACTTTCTTTGTAAAACACCATTTCCAAAGACATAATTCACACTGACATCAAGGGACTTCGCTTTAACTATAAAAGCCCTCACTGAGCCAGATAGTGATCATCTATTTAAGCAAGGCAAGTTCTGACATTAAGATGAAGAATACCACAAAAAGTAAATGAGGTTATGAGTGCTACAGTCAGTACTTTCTTCAAATACAAGCTGTTCGGCACAAAAAACAACAGCAGGCGATTACTCATCCATCAGCAGGTATGCCTGCAACCTTTAATCACTGTGATTTGAGTACACATGTGTGCAGAAGTTATTGCATCCAATAGTCCATTATTTATCAAATGAAGACAATATGCTACTGAAATAAATCAATGGCACAAAGATGCAAACAGTACAAAGCAGATGCTTTTTTTCAAGTTATGTAGGTTTATAATGTATCATCAGTGATTAAAGTTAATTGTCAGTTTTCCTGGAAATCTGCTGAGGCTTGTTGCCTTTAGTTGCAGGGTATAGGTGTGGGTGGATAGAACAATAACCACAACTGCGGTGACAGAACAGAGCAGCCAGTTATGTCAGTTTGCAGAGGTGTGTACTGTTAGCCCATTTAAACAGAGGCCCATTAGATAAACACTTAAGAGGGATAGTGCAGTGTACAAATGCAACAGATGCATTGTTGAAGTTCTGTTCTTTCAAGCTAATGTCGTAGCAAGTAAATGTTCAGAGCGGGTCATCTGCTAATCAGAAGCATTCGTAAGCATGAGCGCTGCACACTAAAGTGCATTTGATGCCTCAGTCAGTGTGTGTGTGCGTAATAGCTAGAAAAAGTGCTTATATGAATGCGTGTGGATGTATCAATTTTATTCAATTAGTGACTAAAGCAGTCAAATAAATTAGTATAAATTACAATATTTCCTTTTGAAATGTAGTGCAGTTAACAAATAAAGCACTATACAAAATTAAAATACAACTACATTAAAAACTATAGTTGTATTTTACCAGAGCTTAGTTTAGCTTAGTTTAGCTTAGATTAGCTTACGTGTGCATTAGGAGTGGAGACGTCTGGGTAACAGCCTTATTTCTAAACAACCAAAGTGCTTGCAGGTTAAATTTGTACAAATAAAGAAGTCGGTCTCATGCTGGAGTTTTCCAGAGTTTGTGCTGCATCATTTCTCGCCTTAGTAACATTTTGGAGTCTGGAGTGGTAAATAGGGAGCTTTAGAAATACTTGTAACTGGAACTTTGCTGCGTGTTTCTCTCTGTTTGTAAGTTCTGTGTGCATCTCAGCTTTCCTGGCTGACATAAAAGAGACATTCCTAAAATGTCAGAGTGTTCAGGCTCCTCTGTAACAGTCACAATATGTGCAGCAAACATATAACATTGCCTCATATAAAAATGACTAATGCAGAGGGAAAACATCAAGGATTTCTGTGTGCAGTATCTTGCAGAGTGTATCCAATCAGGAAGCTTTTTTTATTTATTTATTCCCCATGCCTTGGCTCCATATTAAATATTTGCAGTTTTAAACGAGGAAGCTTTTTGTGACTCGATTTTGTTAGTAGTGCTTAGAAAAACCGGTGCAGGCGACGTATTTTGTTCACATTGTAGATTTTTTGTGTAATAATTTATCTCCTCTTGTTTCACGGCTGCAGCTCTACGTTTAATGTCTTCGAAGCCCACGTGGGCCGGATGCATTTATGTGCGAGACTTGAAAATGTCTTATTAAAAGGGAACTGACAACTCTGCCTGCCGACAATGGATTTCTCACTGTATGATTACTGAACATTAATGGATTCAAGTATGAGGCTTCTGAAGCTGTAGAACATTTTGCTGCATGTGGCACGGATACACAGTAGAAGTACGCCCTGCTTGGGCTTCTATGTTTGTTTTTTTCTGGTGTGAAAAATAAAGAAGCTGCTCATTATTTTTGCAGTCTTGGGGAGATTTTTTTTTTAAACCACTTAGAATAGATTTTCCACCAGATGAAAAAGATACTCCTGACCGAGGAACATGTTCTTCCTTAACCTTTTATCACAAGAAGGCAAGGCGCATAATGTGTGAGCATATCTCCAACGGGATCTGTTCAGCTAAGCATTTAAGAAAAAGGTTGTGTATTAAAAAAAGTCCTCTGAATGACTACGCTGTATATATTCTATACTGTATGTGACCCAGGAGGTCTCGATGCCTCACAAGCAGCAAATCACATCAAAATAATAGAGGATTGTGGGCAATCACAGCCAACATCCAAGGCGGCACAACCGGTTCACACTGGTTCAGAGGACAGACATTCCCCTCCCAACTCAAACCAGGGAAGGTCTTGACATACATGCACAAAGTTAAAGGAGTGTGAAACCCTCCTCTCACTCCACCTCCTCGTCTGCAGTTCTATCACCACTGCCCCATTACTTACAATCAAAGTAAATTTACAGAAATGAATTCACTTCCTCGGGGACAAAAGTGAAGCGTGGCCTGGTATGTCCGCTCGGGGCCTCATTTCCTCCTCGCTGTCTGGTCCAGCTGGGCACTGAGCTATAAGGTGCCAAATCAATTTTCTGTCACTACTGAATTGTGGGTATGACTGCCGAGTAAACTTCCCCCGACTGAAGAGGTAAAACTCAGGTATCGCATTCTGATGGAGGAGGAAGCAAACACTCAGCAGCCCCGTGTCTTTCTCTGGCTCGGTCCAATTCAGTCAAGCTGAAAATAACGAGCCTCTCCCCTGTGGGCTTTACAGGTGCGTGCTTTCCCATTCTGCCCAAGAGAAACAGAAGCTGACGTCCCCCCTCACTTAGCATCCATCTGGGCTACATGACACAGCGCATTCATCTAAAGCCGTTTCCGCGAATATATCTGTCTCAGTTGTGCTGTGCTCACAGCAACAAATTACCTGAAAACAGCTCCAGTCTAACCATGTCTGTTCACCGCTGTGGACATTTTTCACTTAGCAAGCACACAGTCAAGCGTGACACGTTTTATAACGATAATCAAATCGGTAGTTACTGTTGGTTTGAAGGGAGTTCTTCGACTCACGCCAACCGATAATGAAAAAGCCCATCAAGGACGCACATTCAAGCCGGCGCACGTAACGGAGAATACAAATCACATGATCTAGCGCGGCTCTGCACTAAATGGGGTCTCTTATTGAGACATCTCTTGAAATCAGATTAATTACCAAATTAACGCAGATTGATGTCATAGAGTGAGGCAGTCAAGCTGTGCAAAAGCATTAATTTCCTGTAACAGACTATTACCCACAATGGCCTCGATCGACACACTCGCTGAGACCTCTGCAGAGGAGAAGAAAGAATCTGAGAGTGCAGAATGTACTGCATGTTGCCTTTGTTGTACACTGTGTGCAGTTTACTGACAAGGTCTGTCTTTGATATCTGCCATCAGTAATAATAATTCATTACAGGGAAAAGCGTATTGTCTCCTCGGAGGGTTATGACACACTACTTTTCCCTAACAAGTGCAGCCTTTCCCCTTGTTTCTTCTGCCGCTTTCTCTTCACTCTCATCAGAGCCGAGCTTTCATCTAAGCTGGCCAAGTGGAGGGAAAATGAGAGAGGGAGCGTGCATGTCTGTGGAAGACTACTGGCTCGGCTCCGAGATGCAGTTGCCATGGTAACGGTACAGAGTACCTCTTTTTCTTTCACAACCCGTTCTCCTCTCTTTCTCTCCAAAGAGGAGCGACAGAGAAACAGAAAGACCGAGCGAACAAGGAGGGAAGGATGAGAGGCCAAAAGATGAGGCGGATAGGATGATGGGGCGGAGGGGTGGGGGTGTGTGGGGGGGAATCAAGGATAAACGGAAAAGATAAGAAATGACAAGAGGCAGGAAATAAGCTGATGTGGCATCGCAACTCAAAGGAAATGTCAAGCAGCCTTCCCTCTGGTTTTGCATCAGACGAGCTGCACACAGGGACTGACATGGAGGCTGCAGGCCACCGCTTGCTAACCTCCTTCTACTGTGTGCTGCACCAGCAAACACAAGCAGCTCCTCATCTGAGCAATGAGAACCCCATGCTCATCACTATTTGGCCAGCACACGGCTATAATCCTATTGCACAAACCATGCCTCTGCTACGCGATCTTAATCAAATTTACCATTAGCAATGCTTACGAGTAATCACAAAGTGCACGGCATTGGAAAACACAAAAAGTGAAGAGGGTAGCTGCTGCAGTGGGCCATATGCTGGCCGTGGGATAAATGAAACCAGAATGAAAGTCCTAAGAGCACTGCTGTTTGATGATGAAGCAACAGTGGTGAGATGTGGTATATAATAGAGATAAAAGAGATATCTTGGGTTACTGGTACACACAGCCTTAGCTCAGAGCTAATGTTCAAATACAGTAAAAACAAGCAGAAGAACCTACTGTGTGTTCTGAACATTCCTGCACATCAAACCCACGAGACTCATTTTCACAATGGACATTTTGACTTCTACAGCACTGCACTGTGCAATTGTTTGCAGAAGTAATGCACATGCCATACCCAAGGCATTTAACTCTGAGCGTTACCCACAATGCAATACTATAACAATACATTGCCAATGATAATGACAGTGTCACAGTGAAGTAATTCTGTGATATTAAATACGCTGCAAAACAACCATCTACAATACACCACAATATCTGTGCGCCTAAAGAAGAACACATACCCACAAGAGGTCTGAAAAGCATGAATGATATATTTAGTCCCTCACAGTGCTGTCAGTGTCTGTGTACTATCATAACTATTTTATTTTAACACTGTTTCAATATTTAGCTTTGATTTGATTTTCACCTGTGAGTTCCTTCTTCACCGCAGCTTGGTTCATTTCTATTTTTGCTGCCCTTATTTGTGAAGTAGCCACTCAGTCTAATTGGAGGAGGAACTGATTCAGAGTGAATGCACGTTTTCATGAAAATATCAATATTTGCAGCTAATGTGTTGATAAATTCACACACAGTCTCAGTTTATAATGGTGGTGAGAAACTAGTGCAATAAATGGTAAAAAGGAAGTGGATTTAGTCACAGTTTCAATCATTGTGGATCAATCACGTCTATAACGTGAGCAAAAGTGTTAAAATGATGTGTAGCTGTTTTTTATGAGGTGGCAGAGGTAAGAAGTCACAAGCCTCAAGTTATAGTTACCCTGCATGCATTCATAATAATCAATTCAGTCTTTTGTTTAGTCATTCATTGATTTTGTATCAGTCAACACACCAGTGATGACAAAAACTGCAGTTCCTGGGGGGGTCAGAAATGCCAATGCCAAGCTTCCACTCAAACTGACATGTGAATTTCACAGCCTGTGAAATTTGGAGAGTAGTGGTCATAGACTGCCTGTGCCTGAGCCTGGTTCTGTCACACATCTCTTCCTGTTAAAAGGGAGTTCTTCCTTCCCAGTGTCACCAAGTGCATGCTTGCTTATAGTGACTGGTGTGATTGCTGGGGGTCTCCCTCTAATTTTATAGGGTCTTTACCTTATGGCTACCTTTGGCTGGCAAGTGCTACGACACTGGGAATTGTCCATAAAGGTCTGCTAGGCCACACCTCAGCTAATATGAATTTGAACTGTTCAGCATCATTATGGTACTAAGAGAATAATCAGGGGAACTGAAAAATTTAAGCTACAAAATCCAGCACCTTTCCCCGAGTGCAGAACTTTGTAATACTGGATTCACATTAAACATTTTTTGCAGAGTTAAAAGATAAAACGTGGTCCAGGCATTTTCTACCCACATTCTAAGGTCACTGGGAATCTGCTGCTGTGCTGGGCAATAGGCTACCTCATCAAGTTGTCAGCAACTCAGGCTCTTCCTTCCAGAAACCAGCAGTGCTACTGCTGGCATGTCTCGGCCCCACTGATCCGAGGTGCACAGCTATGTGTCAGAAGCAGTTCATACAGTCACTCCGACAGAAGGAAGAGAGGCTCAAGGACGCTGCTCTAATTCACTCTAATGATATTCTTTTCCTAAGCAACAATGCCCGCCTGTGCACCTCTTATAGTTGGAGTGCCCTCTCATTACTCCGTTTAGTTTCCTAGGTAATCATCTTCCAAAGTACGATGACAGATCAGGCCTCAACAGAAAAACAGAACAACAACAGCATGAAGCTCCACACTCCTACAGCGTCTGGCTTCAACACAGAGAAAGAGAGGGCTGCATTTCTTCTGTGCAGCTTTAGCAGGAATATTACTCTCCTTCCTCTCACCAGACTAGATATCTGAATCTAGATATGAGCTCACTACGAGATAAACATCAGCACACAAAGTTGCAGAGAGCAGAATTACTGAGAGGGCCAGAAGTGGGGTTAGTATAAATTGCTGCAGAGACAGCCTTCTGTCACAAGCGTATCAAACGGGAGCTAACCCTTCTCATGCTGGGCCGGAGACTACTGGAGCATGCACGAGGACCTTACCGCTGACGGATCTGTCTCTCTGGGTGCCCGGAAGCTGCTCGCAGCGGGGGACTACGAATGCAAAGTTCTTTTTCCTCCCTTCATACTTCTTCCCTCATGTCCCACTCTCACAGCTGATACTATGATAAATGAGCAAAGCTATGCAACTAAAGTGAACCATAGCAGACTGGGAGCATGCTAATGAGAGTTTAAAACAGGGAAATGAGGACATGGGCGTGGGAACACGGGCGGTTAAAGAGGCATCATCACAAACCTCTAGGGCAGGGAGACCCATGGTGGCAAGACGAAGCTTGTTGGATTGTCGGAGCACTGTCAAAGCTGTGCAAAATTCTGAAAGCCGCAAGTATGACGCTGCTGATCTGTGCTTCTTTAAGGGTAAAAGCCTTTAATGCTGTTTTTTAAAGATATTTCCTCGGGTCTCCTGAGAGTGTCAGGCAACAATAGTCGAAGTCGCTTCCAAAAGAAGTCCTCCAGCAGTGTTTGTTTCTTCACACCGCCCACTTCGTGTGTGAATATGTTATTTTAAGGCTAAAGCTCAAATTCTGTTCATCACGAATAAATTATTTAAGACTGTCAGGTGTTAATAATAATAAGAAGTGCAGTTTCTTCCACTTTTGTCCTATCAGATGCACAAAATATGTACAGCCCAGGAGTTAAATGCAGCCCTTTTAGATGTGAGGATATGTGTCTCCGTGCTTTATCAGTTTATGTCAGAAAAAGGCGTTGTCACATTGTCAAAGGCCATATGTGTAATTGTCTCAGCAGGAGAGCCTCCAATGTGCTCCAGTTAATGAGAGACTGTCACAATGGTTGCACTTCCCAAACCAGATTCTCAACCACTGTAATCTCTGAGCGGGAACATTATTTCCTGTTGCTAAGAATCACAATTGCAGCTGTTGGGTTTTTTGGCTGTTGGAGAACTGCAGATGACAGCAAAGAACAAACAGGTCGGTGCAGTCTGGAGTGTCACTTTAGAGGAAACTCTGCTCAGGCAAGCGTTTTACTGTTTAATGCTGCAGGGTTAAAGGCAGCTCGAGCACAAACAAGGATAAACCCTGTTAAGATTCTGACAGCATTAATGCATCAGTTGTTAGCTTTGCAGTTTACATCAGTTTTTAAGTTTAAGTATGTACCGCAAGATACTCGTGCAACCTACTCACTGGATTCCCAAACATGCTGCTGGTTGTGCTGTTCATTGAAGACATGCTCCATTGTGCCATGTTTTCCAGTCACGCTCCCAGTAAATCTATCTCTGCCAACAATTTCAAACCAAATTCGTCTGATGGCCCAAACTACTTGAAGTTTTTCCTCTGCACAGCACACAAACTTAGTCAATCACTTTGAAGAAATACACAAACGCACATCCTCCCACACACCGACACTCACTTTCTCTTTGATTTGCCCTTTCTACAATAAATCTGTTATTTTTCTTATGTATTACATTCATATTTATATGGCTTTTCATTTCTTTTTAGAAGCCTCTAGTTATCCTCATCTCTAAAGCCTTTACAATAACTTGTCATAATATATTTCCATGTTGAAAATCTGTTGTGTTTGTGCAATCAGTTGGACAGCAGATGATGATTGCAGGAGCATTTGTTAACAACACAAGCCTCTATTTTTGGAGGCCATTTCAGAGATACGCATAGATGTGATGAAAATTTCATGTTGGACTCATGTCTCAATAGCAATTGATTTATTTCTAAAAAGAAAAAAAAAAAAAAGGAATAATTTGGTAAAATTTCACAATGCACAAATAATTCTGATTTGCAGACTACATCGAGCCGCTACATGATTCTAATCCTGTGCTGCTGTAGCCTTTATACAAATTGATTTTTGGCCACTTGGGGCAGCAAAACAAGCTGTCAGCAAAATACTGACCTGAGCTCTGAAGGTGATCAGTACTAAACAGATGGTTCCATGTTAAGCTGGCATGTGGCTTGTTAGCTTTCATTTGGAAATGAGGTTGTGGCTCCATAACAAATTTAAGTCCAATGCGCCGTCTTTTTATCTCTGTTTTGCTCTCCACCAACTTCTTAAGAAACTACCTGCCACTTCAGTAGGGCTAAATGTCCCATTATGCTAACTGGCTACAAGTGGCTTGTTAAATTTCACAATAGAGGATTTCAGACATTATTATAAAATTTCCCACAGAGAAAAGTAATAATTTTGTTACCAAAAGAAAAAGCTGCAGTTAGCATATACTGTAGATGTTGCTTATTTATTTATTTTGCAAGAGAAATTTTAGAATTTATCATTTCAGAGTGAGTAAATTACAAAAAAAAGAAAAAAAGAGAGAGAAATATTGTTGGCACCGGCTCAAACACAAAACACACACAACCCTACTAGCATGCTAACACATTATACACAAAACTACCAGCTGGTCTCTAGCTGTTAGTATGTGCTTTGGTATTAGATAAGTAGCACACCTTGAGTTTACTGGTGCTCGCTGAGCTGTCTGTTGAGGCTGTAAATGATAAAGAAGTGATTGGTTAACCAAAGCAGTAAAAAGCTACAATGTGGAACCAAAACAGTGAAGCAAGGTTTGTCGCTACACTTTAACATTAGTGTCATTTGGGAAATGGTTGTGCAACTTAATTTAATGCCACAGCATTTAGATTAAACTTGGTATCATTATTTCCTAAAACATGTTCTTCAGTTACTCTCGCACTCATGGCATTTCTCTAAGAGTTATGTTTTAATAAAGCCATTTATTTAATGGACTGAGTGTCTGAAAGATAACACCAGAAAAATTAAACCAGTAAGTCTACACATTCTAAAACATGAAAGGATAATGTTTCAGTTCTATCTCTCCTTTATTAAGACAATTCACATAGTAATGATGATATATTAATTAATATTATTAATAAAGTATTAGTAACACATTACAAAAAGCTCTTTCTATATAACTTAGGCTGTGAGATAAATAAGTGTGTGGTGAAATCCATCCCTTCCAACCAGGAAGTTGCAAGTCCTGCCTCATGATCCTGTTATAAGCACTGATACAATACCCGCTTTGTTTCCCGCAGTGTTAACCCGACTGGAACAACGCTCAGATTAGTTTTCTTTTTTAGTGCAAAACTGATCTGCAGATGAGGTTTCTTTAAAATGCATTAAATGAGAGCCCCATCTGAGTCTATTTCCAGCGACAAGGAGCACAGGCCTTTTTTAATGGGAAAAAAACGTGCTCTCATCTTCATAAAGTTTTGATGTATTCAAGGTCAATGTAAGTCCCCACTTATTCTCAATCAAAAATATGACTTACATGTTAGGAAGGATTTCAGCGCTATGGCACACAAAAGTGACAACGAAGCCTTGTGTCAGCTGGCATACATTATGCTAATGGTCACGCTCAAGTGCATTTTACAAATGCATGTCCTTGTGAGAGAGTTCATCAGGAAGAGCAGCCCTCAGTGGGAATAGCGCCAGCGAGAACAACACAACCACAAGCCTTGGTTATCTGGACACAACACTAAGAACACAACTAACTGCCTCCTAACCCTGAGCTGCCATTTATACACACAGCGGTGCCCTCCAAGATGGCTTTTCCAATTTTCTTTTCACTCTTAGAAGTCACAGCAAAAGCCATAAATCAACAGGAAAATGGTCGGTGTCAGGAACCCCTTACAGCATGACTCATCTCTTCACAGGTCGCCCTGAGTTATACTCACTTTTTTTTTTTTTTTTTTTTACTGTATTTGAACTGTACTCAGGGGATCAACGTGGATCAGCTGGCAGCACATGGGCGGAATTGTTGGGATTCCCTTTGGGAGGAAGCCTGGAGCAATTTCTTGAAATCCCATTAAATCTGTGATCGCAGCAGAATTCCGGGAATTTGCAGGGACTACTCCACGCTGCAGAAAATGAAACTGTTTTTCACAGAGAAGCTGCATTCCCTTTACGTTGACCTTTCTAAAAGAAAGGAAATATTGTGAGATGCAGTGATTCACACAGAAGCATCGAAGAAATTGTTTCACCTTTGTCGCATCAAATGCAAAGATAAAAGCAGTTATTTTCATCTCCAGAACGCTTCTATATAGAATTTCCATGAATGTTAATGGAAGCATATAAAAAACATACTGCAGTGTGGTCCACCGGGGACAATTCAGAAAACTTAAGAGGTTTGCTGGACTCATGCTATTTTGGCACAGATGGGCCCTCCTAGCCCCCAGTGGCACCACTCTCTGCCAGCTGAATACATCCTCCTGCTGCAGCCCGGCTAGCTACGGCAGCACTCAGTTGCTTCTGGCTAATGGACTGCTTACAGCGAGAGGGGGGGACAGAGCTGCTGCGGGACATTGTATCAACACGGTGCAGGTGCAGGCCATCACCACACAAAGAAGGCTGGAGTGCACGACTCAGTTTGGGAGTGCTTGTTTGCTTGCCTTCATCCCCAGTTTTTCTATACACATTCACACACAGACACTGGCCATAAGCTTTTTCCATCATCCAAGATGAGTGGCACACACTCCAAAATATTTTGGATATGGGCCAATTCACATTTTCCATGCCAGGTTGCAGAAACTGAGGCCGTGGCTATCTAAGGCTCTGCCACATGCATGCAAAATGCCGCAGCGCGTCACCGCTGTGAAGAGAGGACACACGGGGGGAAAGAGGGTGAGAGAGACAATGCGTGCGGTGCATGTGCAGCCAATCAACAAACCCGGTGGTGTAAAGGTGACCGTGCTGTTGCCTGCTTTTGCCGTGAAGGCCCCTCAGCTTTGCTGCAACCTCCCTGAAAAGAAAAGGATCACAGAATCGGTGACCTGATTAAAATTTTAATTAGCGTTTCATTAAAAAAAATTCCATTTTAATTTTTGTTATTTCTTTATTGTTTTTGTTCTTTTATTAGTATTTTTTAATTATACTGAAAATGTGCCCTTTGCATTTTTATCTGTCTTTGCTTTCTGTCTGGCTTTCTGCTCATTGATTAATATTCTGCTGTTGCTTTGCTGTCATTAAAGGAGCTATATAAATAAAGTTATAATTATCCTCTACAGTTTCACACAAAACACTATGGCAACAGAGACTGCAGCATCACCCACTGTCACCATCACGGCCCATTTCAAGCTTGGTCCCCGGTGTCCGATAGAGAAGGTGGCACAGCGCCACACCATATGGTATTCTATGTGGCGGACTGCAGCACTCTGCGGGAGAGCTGAGCTGTAAAAGGAAGAATCCTGTCCACTGGGCTAATTAACGTCTCTGTGATCTGCGAGGTTTAGCTCATAACCAGGCCAGACACCCTTCACCCAGCAGCACCTTTGCCAGGGCCGCTCAGGCGAGCAAAACTGCAACTATCTTTACATGAAGAACAGATGGCGGCTCATGATCTTGACTGTAGATGGAGACACGAGGTTTAGAGGAGTGTGTTATCGCTCTCTCTCTGGTTGTGCTCTCCCCGATGCCCTTTGCGATCTGATAGGCCTGGAATAATAAGCAGTTAGCGTGTTATCTGCTAACAGCTCCATTGCAGTGTGGCGATAAAGCAGCACAGATCTCAGCAGGTGTGACCCCAAAGCAGAGCTCAGTAATGACAGTGGAAGCTTTCACAATACGTAACTGAAAAGTCAGTAGGTACAT
>JAMQGT020014343.1:0-41792 GCA_024447675.2 Pterophyllum scalare
GGAGATTTATCTTCCAACAAGACAATGATCCAAAACATAAAGCCAAATCTACAATGGAATGGTTCACAAATAAACGTATCCAGGTGTTGGAATGGCCAAGTCAAAGTCCAGACCTGAATCCAATGGAGAATCTGTGGAAAGAGCTGAAGACTGCTGTTCACAAACGCTCTCCATCCAACCTCACTGAGCTCGAGCTGTTTTGCAAGGAAGAATGGGCAAGAATTTCAGTCTCTCGATGTGCAAAACTGATAGAGACATACCCCAAGAGACCTGCAGCTGTAATTGCAGCAAAAGGTGGCGCTACAAAGTATTAACGCAAGGGGGCCGAATAATATTGCACGCCCCACTTTTCAGTTTTTTATATGTTAAAAAAGTTTGACACATCCAATAACTTTCATTCCACTTCAGGATTGTGTCCCACTTGTTGTTGACTCTTCACAAAAAATAAAAATTTTATATCTTTATGTTTGAAGCCTGAAATGTGGCAAAAGGTTGAAAATTTCAAGGGGGCCGAATACTTTCGCAAGGCACTGTATATCAAGGATGTTAGTTTCCCAGGAGTAAGCACTGCATTTTGTATGACTCATTTGGGCCCCAACATCAGTGATCTGCCACCTTTCCTTCCTCTCTCCCTTGACACTCATTGTCCTAAATTAACTTTATTTAAAATTTGATGTGTGTGAATCCTTGTACTGTATAGATGACAATTTAGAGCTTGTTGTGAGTGAGTCATATGACTTTGGCTTTTCATTTGAGAGTTCTTGTAACATTTTAATAGGCTGGCCATTGTCTTGTTAAAAACAAACAAACAGATAGTCCAAGGAAGAACAGCCCATGATCCTGAGTGGAAGTGAAAACCTCAAGCTCATTTCATTCTGAAACAAAGGTCAAGTTATAATTCAAGGAAATGTTCAACAAGTGGAAATACATGACTAATACACTGGGCCTTTATTTTTACCATTTTTTTTTTTTTGAGGAAATGAGTAAACTTCGGCTAGCATGAGGGGACCCCCCCCCCCTACACACACACACACACACACACAATAACACGCACCATAATGGATTCAAGTTCTGGTTAAAGTACGGACTTAAAACCTAGATTATTAGTATTCCAATAATCATTTAGGAATAACAGCCACCTGTATGTTTTTTCTATTTTCAGATGCTCAGAAGTAACATAATTTCAAATATAAGAATTATTTTAATACTTGGATTAAAAAAAAATTCTGTCTGAAGTCTAAAACCCATTGACATCACCAAATGCTGTGTTTTCTCTATTGATATGCTCTGCGAGGCCTTTACTGCAGCCACCTTCAGTTGCTGCTTGTTTGTGGGTCTCACTGTCTTCAGTTTTATATTTAATAACTTGTAACGTTTGGGTTGTTTCAGTGGTGAAGAGGAGGCGGAAAACATGCTTAGCAGACGGTCAAAAACGCACAACCACACTGGTACTGGGAATTCCACAGTGCTGTTCTTTAATAAACATTCTTCACCAACCTTATAAAGCCCGGTCGAACGGCTGCTGCATTATCAAACATGAAAACAAGCAGAGTTCATACAACCCGTAACATTACAAAAGTTGGGGACAGATAGAAAAGTAGAGGTCTGCCTCGATCCATGCATTGGTCTGCCAAAAACGCTTCTCCCGCGCATTCTACAGGGGAGCATTCTACCAAAAGTGTAGGCTGTCGTAAAGAGGCACTACACAATTACGACTGTTACAAACTGCAAAGCATGTCTTATTGGGTTGAGATCAAGTGGCTGACTTGACTGTTGAGGAATATCCCATTTGTTTGCCTTGAGAAACTCTAGGGTGGCTTTTGCAGTTTGCTTTGAGTCATTATCCATTTGCACTTTGAAGCTCTGTTGGATCAGTTTTGCAGCATTTGTCTGAATCTGAGCAGAGAGTATAAGCCACTGTTATTATGAACACGTGGGATGCAAAAAATTGACTGGTGAACTTTGCTTCTGAGACTCAAGGACATGGTAAGGTTTTAACAGATTGATATGACACAACTTTTAGCATTTGAGGTGTTCTGGAATAGCAAGCAGATAATCATGTTCTGAAAGTTGCTTCTCTATTGTGTATATAGACCCAAAAACCTTACCAGAAGCGGTGAACTGAGACATAAGGCAATGACAGAAAATGACAGAAATCATTATTTAGAGACCACAACTTCAGAGAATTGCATGGTTAAAACCACACCAGAGTTAGGCAATTAAACCTCACCACATCTACCATGTGTCCTAAATCATTAACATAATGCAATTTTCTACTGACTCAGCATCTCTCTGTACATTCCTGAGTTCTGAGGTCTAATGACCTGGACCATGTTATGATTCCTCCTGAGGCGTAATAACCTTGGCAGCAGTGACCTCTGATGGGCTAAGTGTGCACAGAGGATGGGACTGGACTTCCGCTGCCTTTGAACTCCTTGTTCATGGTGGTTTTATTTATTTATTTATTGTATTTTGAAGTATAAATTTGGATGAGTTTAGTTTTGTGCAGTACCTGTCATTTTCACAAACTGGCAGTCAATAAAGATGAACAGAATATGTAAAATACATGAAAATCTCTCTTCTTATAAACTCTACTATGACATTGTCCACATCAAAATGCTATAATGTTTTATAATCCTTATTCCTCATCATTCACATCAAAGGAGAAGGACATTGATCAGTTCAGTAAGCCTCATGACCAGTAGAATGACAGTAAATGGACAACCATTGCTAGGTCAAGCATCAATCTAGTTCTCCTTTTGTAATTATCTTCAGTTTAAAAAACGATGCAGACTCTGGGTTTTACTGTCAATTGTACATACTCTATTCAGCATTTTACCCCCTCTGATTCTGGGAAAACTCACTATGTTTGAAAGTGGATTTCTTTGATCTGGGCTACAGTAGCCTGGCGTATGAAACAAGTTGTCTACAAATCTTAAGAAATAAACCACACCAATATGAATGATGGTTTACTGTATTTCTTGTGCTACCCTGTGCATCCCTCTAGACAATCATTTTGCCTTAACCACTTAATGCACAAAAACAGGAAAATCAAAAAAAAAAATCAAAGGAAATAGAGCACAATTAGGATGTCACATCAGACATCATTAGGTGTTTGGTCTATCCAGAGTATTTCAACTACAGGTTTCTGTCATCCAAGTAGGCTATGTGCTCTAACTGTAGTGCAGCATGTTAACTTGGAGCTGGAAAATAAAATCTGTTTTCTTTTGTTGTAACAACATCATCATCATTACTTGGACAGCATTGTAAGATTGTTTAAATTTTTTTCATTAAACTCTTGTCGGGCAGAACCAGCCATTACTCAAGACCAGGGATTTTATATTATAGTTTAGTTTTATTTCCTTGTTGTCACATGTGCTGTGTAGCTGGAGAGGATGGACCTGGAATGCAGGACTCGACAGACAAAACTGGAGTTTAACGTGAGTTTATTGAATGAATGGGACAAGAAAACAATAAGCATAACCACAATGGGGCTGGACGAGTGCCAGAACTAAAACTAAAGATAAAGCAGAAGGAAGACATACAGCAGGGGGATCAACAATGACACAAAGAACAGAGAAAAACTGAGGGTTTAAATACACACACTAGGTAATAAGGGCAAGTAGAAACAATGTGTGCAACAAAAAAACTACACAGAAACAAGAAACTAGTAACACAGGGGAAGCAAAACTAAACACAAAGTACAGGGAATACAAGACTATCAAAATAAAACAGGAAGTAACCCAATATGGTACAGGCAGACTTAACACCTAGGAGGACTGGCACACAGAGGCAACTAAACAAAGGAAAACAGAAAAAAAGAGAAACACAGACACAGGAGCACAAAGACATGGGAAGACCAGGACAGAGGGAAATCAGAATAACAAACAAATAATGATAATAATATAATGAAAAACAGAATACATAACTACAATAAACTGAGAAGCTAAACCATTAGAAAAACTAAGAAACACAACCAAAAAAATACAACAAAACAGAACTTCACAAAAATAACTCAAAACACTGGGCCACTGGCCCAGGACCATGACAGCTATAACTTTTCCCTCTACTACAGTTAGTTTCAGTTAGCTTTTAGAGTGTGTTTTCCTCATTTTTATTGGTTTTTAATTTTTGCTTAATGCTCATTTTTAGTTTAGTTTTCATTAGTTCTAGTATTAGTTTTATTTTTTGTTTCCTTTTTTGTCATGTGCAAGATTAAAGGTGCAAGAGTAACTGTTGCTTTATACGAACTCAACCTCAACCCAACATCCCTTTCACAATCACACACACACACACACACACACACACACGAAAACACATTCTGAAAGTATAATCCCAGTCTGAGGAACAGACAGAGCCCTGTGACGATAAAAGAGACAAGCTGTCAATACATGCCAAACTACTCATGCTCTGTTCCGCTTCACAAATGGGAGTAAAGACAAAAGAGCAGTGTGTCTGTGCATGTACGGTAGGTAGGTGTGTGTGTGTGTGTGTGTGTGTGTGTGTGTGTGTGTGTGTGTGTGTGTGTGTGTGTGTGTCGCTCTGAGTACCTTGCTGAGGCAACAACCTGGCACTGACTGAGAGTTTTTCCACTGACTTTTAACTCCACTCTATTAATGGCATGAATAGCAGGTGTGTCAGATCAGCCACAGGTGAGCCTTGGAACCGTTGGTCGAGTCCCAAGGACCGCATCCCTTTGCCACAGGCACAACTCCCCCCAGAATACCCACAACCCAAAAAATACATGCAAAGAAAACAAAATAAAAACACACAAGCAGACCAACTTGAGCCCCCAGGAGACTCTGCTGCTTTCTCCCAACTTTTACTGCTGCCATTATTTTGTGCAGTGAGCAGATGATGATTAAAAGTATTCACATACAAACAAATGCCAGCCTGGCTGCCTTAAGAATTTAAGCACAAGTCTTTAAAATGACTACCACTACTACTACTACTACTACTACCACTACTACTAATAATAATAACAATAATAGTTATTTTTGTTATTGCCTTTTGGTCATATTTCCCAAGCTTTAAACATCTCAAGGAGCACTGTGCAAGCAATCATATTGAAATGGAAGGAGTATCAGACCACTGCAAATCTACCAAGACCCGGCCGTCCCTCTAAACTTTCATCTGTCAAACATGGTGGTGGCAGCATCATGGTTTGGGCCTGCTTTTCGTCAGCAGGGACAGGGAAGATGGTCAAAATTGATGGGAAGATGGATGGGGCCAAATACAGGACCATTCTGGAAGAAAACCTGTTGGAGTCTGCAAGAGACCTGAGACTGGGACGGAGATTTATCTTCCAACAAGACAATGATCCAAAACATAAAGCCAAATCTACAATGGAGTAGTTCACAAATAAACGTATCCAGGTGTTGGAATGGCCAAGTCAAAGTCCAGACCTGAATCCAATGGAGAATCTGTGGAAAGAGCTGAAGACTGCTGTTCACAAACGCTCTCCATCCAACCTCACTGAGCTCGAGCTGTTTTGCAAGGAAGAATGGGCAAGAATTTCAGTCTCTCGATGTGCAAAACTGATGGAGACATACCCCAAGAGACCTGCAGCTGTAATTGCAGCAAAAGGTGGCGCTACAAAGTATTAACGCAATGGGGCCGAATAATATTGTACGCCCCACTTTTCAGTGTTTTATTTTTAAAAAAGTTTGACACATCCAATAACTTTCATTCCACTTCATGATTGTGTCCCACTTGTTGTTGATTCTTCACAAAAAATTAAAATTTTATATCTTTATGTTTGAAGCCTGAAATGTGGCAAAAGGTTGAAAAGTTCAAGGGGGCCGAATACTTTCACAAGGCACTGGATCTCTCCCTCCGTTTAGAACCATTTCCTCTTTTTGTGAACCGTTCAAGCTCCGTGCCAGTGGAGTTTTGGATTGGTTCCCCTGCAGATTCTTCGCTATCTTGTTAAAAGCAATTTATGGTTACAAGGTGGTCATTTTGTGTGTGTGTGTGTGTGTGTGTGTGTGTGTGTGTGTGTGTGTGTGTGTGTGTGTGTGTGTGTGTGTTTATAATAAAGTGTCAGTATTGTGTAAGTGCCATTTCTGCAGTGTCTGCATTTGGGTCCACTTTTTGTCTTGGTCATCGGGCGTGACACACCTATGGTCATGAGCTTTGGGTAGTGACCAAAAGAATGAGATTGCAAACACATGCGGCAGAAATCAGATTCCTCTGAAGGGTGGCTGGCCTCTCCCTTAGAGATAGTTCAGCCATGGATGGATGTATGGGTGGATGGATGGATTAAACAGCCCCGTGGAAACACTTTGGAAAGCTGTGCCTTTTCTGTCTTCCTCCTTAGACCTCAGAAACTATTATTCAGTTTTCTACAGTCAGACTTTTTTCTTGCCCTAGAGGTGCAGGCTTCTCTCACAGCATTGCCACTATTTTCTCTGCCCCCCCTGGAAGTAATTTTTTTCCTTACATAGAGAAAAGGGGAAGGAGCAGTACAAACGTAAGTAGACTTGTTCAAGCTTGTTACAATTGTACTGCCATCAATTTTATTTGTAATTTCCCAGAGTATTGCACAGTCTGACCTCAAGGTGAATTTACTGGAATATACAGTCCTGTGAAGATACACCTGAATGCTTTCACACTCTTAGTTCCCATGGAAGCAGTGAGGGTGTATTTAGTTTTTCACTAGACTCCATGTAGACAAGACATTACTGTTATTTAATGTCTTTTTGTTTGGCATATTAATATCCTCAATGTTATCCATGTACAGGAGACAAATTTAAAGTAATATTCAAACACTTGCTGTGCACATTTCACATGCTGAGACTTGATACAGAGGAGTTTTTGTTTTTGTTTTTTGTCCTGAATGAACCAGTGTGCTCTTTTTTTTTTAAACCAGCTCTGTGACTAGGATTGGAATGTGCAACACGTGCAGAAGAATTGTTATGGATTTGTTAATATGCCAACGAAGACACAGTTTTTGAAGCTTGCATATCCTATCTATCTATCTATCTATCTATCTATAACACTTTCTCCAAATGACCGTGTCTTTCAAAGTGTTCTTGTTGTCTGCCCTTCAGTCTGAGAGACTCTGCATCAGTCCTTTTTTGATGATGATGACTGGCAGTCTGAGTTCTGTTTTTTTTTTGTTTGTTTTACGTACCTGCATTGTCTAGGTGGCAGGTTTTTGTATGTTTGGTCTTGTAGTTCAGACATTTCACCATCGCTCACAGCCGTCACGAGTTTCACTCCCCTAGGGATGATTTTTATCTCTGCTGAGCAGAAGTTAATGGTGTGCATATTTACCAAAAACGTTTGTTTTGTTAGGGGACAAGGGAGCAACATACAATCAGGAAAATCAACCGAGGAAACAAACTTGTTGGTAAAATAAATAATGTTTATTTACAAGAAAAACAAGAAGACAACAAGAACGCAAAACAATCTCCAAACGGGACACGAAAGGCCAAGAATGAGTCAGAACACAAAACAATCTCTAAACACGAGATGCC
The DNA here is from genome assembly GCA_024447675.2 of Pterophyllum scalare. NCBI lineage: Eukaryota > Metazoa > Chordata > Actinopteri > Cichliformes > Cichlidae > Pterophyllum > Pterophyllum scalare. The sequence continues at coordinate 7,482 of JAMQGT020014343.1, forward strand.
ACCTGTCCTGCTGGGGGAAATGACACACCAAACTCACGGTCAATTAAAGCAATGAGGATGAGATGAGAGGTGGATGAGAGAGAGAGAGAGAGAGAGAGAGACACCACAGCGTGATCCGACCCATGCAGCAATAATAATACTTTGAGGTGATTGTTGTGATTTGATGCTATACAAATAAAATTTTATTTTTAAAAAAAAAAAATTTAAGCCTGTCATGTCTGGCATTTTTCGCAATCAGAATATGATCCAAATGCTCTGGTGTACCAAACATATTTGCTTTTCCAACAATAGCTCTGTAAGTTTTCCAATAGGCTACTCTTGTTAATGTTTGTATTTTAAATTGATTTGATTTATTTACACCAGGCCTGACAGGTAGAAAGGAAAGGGTAGGGAGAAAGTGAGAAAAACAACAAATGGAGAAAAAAAAGAGAAAAAAAATCAAAGAATGACATATACAGTGCCTTGCGAAAGTATTCGGCCCCCTTGAACTTTTCAACCTTTTGCCACATTTCAGGCTTCAAACATAAAGATATAAAATTTTAATTTTTTGTGAAGAATCAGCAACAAGTGGGACACAATCGTGAAGTGGAATGAAATTTATTAGATGTGTCAAACTTTTTTAACAAATAAAAAACTGAAAAGTGGGGCGTGCAATATTATTACACCCAGAATGATGGCCAGACATCTCGACGCGGGCCAACCCGCCCCACTCGGTGGTGCGCCCAAGGGTGCACAGACCCCCCAATGCAGGGAGAGGCCCAACCGGGAAACGGGCAACCCCGGGCACCAGGGCCCCAGACCCCGCACTCCAACCCCCGCAGAGGAAGCCGGCCACCTGGCACGGGGCCGGCACCCACCACCACAGGCACCCCAGACCCACACCCCAAGACCGTAAGAGCACCCGTCCAAGCCCCCACCACCAACAACCAGGGCCCGCACACAGAGACCACAAAACGGCAGTCACCATCTCCAGTCCAAGAGCCATCAGACACCCGAATCCCCCGGACCACCCCCAGCCACCCACCAGGCACACCGCAAGAGGAGACCACAGCCAATCACCCCCACTAAGTGATGGAGCTGATCAGTGGGGACCAGAGAGATTCAAATTTGTCCAGTTGGTTTCTAGAGGTGGCAGACATTCTTTCCAGACTAATGTGCTCTAAAAGTAAATTTTTATAGTGCATAATACGCAAATTATTTTTGGATTTCCAATTCATGAGCACAGTTTTCTTAGCAATGCATAAGGCAGTGAGAACTATGTGCGATATATTTGCTTCCATGTTTAATTCACCCACATCACCTAAAACACACAGTTTTGGTGATGCTGGGATACCGCAATTAAAACATATGGATAAGTCTTCACATATCCTCTGCCAGAACCTCTGAACAGGTGTACAAGACCAAATAGCATGCATATAGTTCTCAGCATGATTGCCTGAACAGTGGGTGCATATATTTGTGTCTCTGAGGCCCATTTGGAACATCCTGTGTCCTGTATAGTGTATTCTATTGAGAGTTTTGTATTGTATGAGTTGTAAATTTGGACTTTTAGTCATTTTGAAAGTATTTAAACATATCTGTGTCCAGAAGTTTTCATCTGGTTTGATGGAAAGATCTTGCTCCCATTTTGCAGTTGGGAGGGAAATTGAATCATTAATTTTTAATAATAACATATATTTTTGGTAACAATTTAGGGGTATAAAGATTTAGAAATTCTGTTACCAATACAGGGATTTCTAATTTCAGATTAATTAGATTAAACCTTGCCTGTATGATGGACCTCAATTGCTGATATTCCAGAACTTTGCTGTTACCAATTCCATATTTTGTAATAAGTTCTTCAAATGAAATAAAGGTTTCATCTTGAATAACATGTTCTAGATTCTTTATTCCTTTCTCTTGCCATGCTGAAAAATTCAGTACTTTCTTTGTCTGACATATATCTGGATTGTTCCAAATGGGTGTCCAACCAATGGGCCAACCAATGCAGCAAAAAAGGTGAGAAAAAAGACTTCTACAACTTCCTACAGCCAATTTTAGACCATGTGCCAAGAATGGACATCAAGATTGTCATGAGCAATATGTACACAAAGGTAGGACATAACAACATAGGCAGAGAACTCATAATGGGAAAACATGTTATGGGGGCCTGCAATAAAAACGAATTACTCACAGATTTTTGCTCATTCAACGACATGGTCATTGGAGGCACAGCTTTTCGACACGGCTAGATCTGCAAGACTATCTGGACGTCCCCTGATGGAAGAACAGAAAACCAAATTGATCACGTCACCATTATCCACAAATGAAAAAGAAGCCAATTAATGAAACTAAGATAAGGGAAGAATTCAACTGTGAAGTCAAAACCAGATTCAACGTGTTATAAGGATAACAGGAAACAGTTGAAGATCACTAGGTAACTCGCAAGGACACCTGGAAGAGTGCCTGCACAAAAGTGCTGGGAAAGAAGGAAAGGAAGCACAAAGAATGGCTGACATCTGTGTTAGGGATTATTTTTTACTCAATGAATAAAGGACAAATGTTTAAAAGTAAAACTCCAGTAAGTTAATTAATAGACAGTGATTCAACCAAATAATAAACGATTAAATAATACACTAGACAGAGAGCAACAGATAGATAATTCTAGACTAAATTCTCTGTCTCAGTGCATCTTATCCTGGAGGATGCAGTCACAGAACGTACAGTTAAAACATCACCAACGTCACCATGTTCTGTTATTAATCTGGACAAGATTGCTAAATGACTAATTAAAAAACATCAGGAAGAAAATGTGCTTTATGACTCCACTGCTGATAAGAGGAATCTGGGTCATGCAAAACCAGCTTGGACGAGTCCGAAGACAAGGCCAACTCACAGCACCCAGAATGCTTACAGATAGATAAGAGGCAGTATGAAGATGTTATGATTAGACAGGAACACGGGCTCAGAGGGAGAGAATACACACTTACTCTGGGTCCCCACATGTGCATGTGTGTTTTTTCTGATTCCTTAATATAATAAATGTCTTATTCTTTTTTAATCAAAGTGTTTCAGGTGTCTTCCTTCACAAAAAACCTGATTACCTGTCAGTTGGCGACCACGAAGGGACTAGGACTGATAACAGGTAATGACGGGTGATTTGTGAAGGAGGATGACTGGCAAAAAGAGGACGAAGGGGAATATTTCCTCCAGGACTCACTCGGAGTTCCTTGTGAATGACTTCTGGTGGACAGAGGGGAAGATTTTCCGTGCCGAACCAACTCTCGAACAATGCTTTTTCTTCACTCACAGTACCTCAAAACCAAAAGGTAAGAGCAGAAACCTGTTGTCTTTAAATGACTGAATTCTGCAAGATTGAGCATGCATAAATTTTGTGAGTGAGGAGGAGGTCAATTTTAGAGAATCTGTTAAAATAAACTGATTTAAGGAAGGATCAGAAAAGAGAAAAAAAAGAGGTCGACAGTAAAGATTAAGAAGTGATGAGTAAAGAAACAATAAGTGAAGTGATAAGAGCGAAAAAGAAGTGTGAGAGACACTGGTAACGTTAAACTGCACTGTAGCATTAGGCTATTGATTAAATTTATGAGTTATTGAAACCAAGAAGTGTGTGTGGTTGGAAACTTTTCTACTGAATAAGAATAACCTCCTGTAATGCACACCATGAAGTATGGTATGTGAGAATTAGCTTTTATACATGAAAGATGACGAGTAGTGAGGTGCACAGCAATAAGAATATTGTTTGTTTTTAGTGGCATTTAACGTGGTGGTGGCGTACTTGTTATCACTGACTGATATATTAGTAAGCTGACATAATCGTCAAGCCTTGTGAAGGCCTTGTAATCGATGAAAGTTTAAAAATAATAACGTACTTGTTAATAGACTCTTGGCTGTTTTAGATCAAATTGAAAATAAACAATACTTCAGGCGATCTTTCATGGTATACGCTGGCAGTAAAAAATGCTATAAAGGTGTTAAATGAAGAGAATAGAGACTAATAAATTGGTGTAAATTTTTTAGTAAAAGTTGCAACTAAAAGTATGGATGAGAAGGCCTTTGAGTGCTGGGATGCTGTGTGTGTGTGTGTGTGTGTGTGTGTGTGTGTGTGTGTGTGAGAGAGAGAGGGTGTGTGTGTGTGTGTGTGTGTGTGTGTGTGTGTGTGTGTGTGTATCTCAGCCCGAGTGAGTGTGTAAAGGAAAACAACTGGTGTGTGTGTGCAACTGTATCTGAGTAGAGTTTGCCTGGATGAAACATAGTGTGTGTGTGTGAGCATGTGTGTGTGTGTGGGAACAAGTGGGCTTGTAGTAAATGGGAACAAACGAAAAAAAGGGAGACGTCTCCAGGTAATTTATTAAATAAAGCAAAAGCTTAGATAAATTCTTGAGTTAGATTATGCATTTGAAAACAAAGGTCAGGAATGTGGGAAAAAAAAAGTTCGATCACATAGGAAAAGGGAACACGTGTGTGTTACTATCTGTCTCTGTGTGTGTCTGTCTGTGTGCTCTGTGTGTGTGTGTGTGTGTGTGGCTCAGAGAGGACACAGAGAGGGAGAGAAAAAGGAAAATGGTTGTAATGTTTAACAACTGGAGTGTGTGTGCGTATGTCTCTCTGAGCATTGCATTATGTTTGTGTGTCACAGCGTTGCTGTGTGTGTGAGCGTGAATCTAAATTTGTGTGAGATACACAGAATTGGTGTGCGTGTGAATGAGAGACAAATGAGTTATGAGTGCTATAAGTTTCTGCTTTTTGCTTTGTTTTGCTTTAATTTGTTTATTCGTTTATCTTTGGTATAGATGGTTGATGATTAGGGTATGAAGGTCAAAAGGTTCTCAGGAGGACGGTTTCGCTCTTGATACATATGAGAGATAAACCAACCATAGATGGACATAGAAAAAAAAAATTTACGCTTTTGTGCGTTAATATTTCTTTAGTTCGTAGATTTGTTCAAAGCTGAAAAAAAAGAAGAGCAGTGATGATTTGAATTTTGAATAACGAACAAATTGATATTAAATTAAACATTAAAGAAAAAAAATCCAAAAGCTAATAATAAAAAAAAATCAGTATACCCTTTAGATAAATAAGCTAAATTAAGGTAAATTATTGAGACATTAACAGGGTTTTTGTCTCAAAAGGAGGAATGTGGACTAGGAGAAAAGTAAAGATTTAACTAATAAGGATTTCTCAGTTTCATCCTAACAGGAGCCTGAACACCAGTGGGGCTGCAGGAGATCAATTACCAATAAAGAAACTCTGGTGCGGTACAAGGTGATTCAAGTTCATGACAAGATCTCCTGAACAAACTGATCAGCTCCAAACACCCAAGAAAAGGCTCCTGGTTCCACATGACGCTCAAGAAGAAGGCCCAACTTCAGGCAAACAGGTAAACTTCAACTTCCTCGACCCCTGACCTTTGTGTACAAGCCTGAGCCCAGGGGGAGGGTCAACAACAGGAGACCTCTCCAACGTGGGCGTCGATAACAACAGGTGCGACCAGTCACAGGTCTCAGTGAAGATCAGAACACATTAGTGGTCAAAGGTCAAGGAACTGCAGGAAAAATAACTGATTGCAATGTTTCAGTTACAGCCTGAACATTTTCAGTAGTCTGACTCATTACCTGTTTTGATAATTTACTAACTGGGGGGCCACAGGAATAATCTGCTCTTGTTTCTTATAATATTAATTACTGTTTTTTCTTGACATGAGGTCTAAGGAGGGACACGTGCTGATTTCAGTTAGACGACCACAGATTTTGCTGTGAGCTCTGTGCTAAAGGTCGACAAAGGAGGGAAGTGTGAGTATGACCTCTGACTCGAGAAAATTACCACAACATTTCAGACTCACTGACTTTGATTTTGACTGTCTGCACCACATGGTGTTATATGCAGAACAAGATCAATAAAGATACACAGAATGCAAAAATAAATAAAGTCCCAAAAGTAACACAGTTGAACACAGTTGTGGAGACACAACATGGAGGTGTAAGATAACAAAACAGTTCAGCATAACTGGGGAGGAAACAAAGGAGGAGAGATTTGCTTGACCAAACAAGAACCTCAGTTATTTAATTGAATTGAATTACATAAAGTGACAATGGCAAGTTTTCCATTACAATAACAGTCAATAACACACTTAATGAGAACTCAAACACTAATGCTGTCATTGAAAGATGACCAAATAATGAAAAAATGAAAACAGATATTATTTGCAATGCCTATTGTTTTTATTGTTTTTATTTTTTATTTGTAATCAATTTTAACAAAAAGAGAAAATAAATGGCTAAATTCAGAAACGTCAAATGTAAGGGTTGGGGCCAGATCTGGCCAGTAAAGTCTTAAATCTGACTTACTGGATGTTTCTGGAAACAAAAAGAGGGAGTTACTCTAAACTTTATAATTTTACCAATTAAGCGAAAAATAAAGGACAGATCAAAACTGTCTCATTTCCAAAAACTCGCTGTTGAAATGCCATTGGCAATGTACTGTTGGATCTTGGTAACACAGTTTATATATGCTTGTTTTCCTTTATGTTTGCTTGTATCTTTTGTCTGTTTTTATTTCCCTACATTGGCATAACCCAATGCAGTTTTAAATTGCAGGATTATAAGATCATAAACTTGTGTGTGCTCAGCAGGTGTTTTTCCATTCATTTGCTAGAAAAAAAAATGCAACTAGCTAAGACAGGTGATAGGTGGGTAGTGAGGGGAAAGAGAAAACAGTAGTGAGAGAGCAGACAAAAGACACAATATAGTAGAGAGAGTCTGATTACTCAAGATTTTGTATGTGAGAAGGGTTTTAAATTAAATTCTGGATTTGACAGGGAGCTGATGAGGTGAGGCTAATTTGGGAGAAATATGTTCTCTCTTTCTAGTCCCAGTTAGTACTCTCATTGCAGCATTATGCTTTTAGAGTCACCTGATAATAATGAAGTGCAGTGATTCAAGCTAGAAGTCATAAATTTATAAACTAGCTTTTCAGCATTACTCCAAGATAGGAAATTTTAAAGTAAGAGTTATTAAGTGGTGCTTTTTGAAAACATGTTGAGACATTCCAACATCAAATGCCCACACGCATTTCCTATATTTGGGAGGAATGCAGGCACAGCTCTTATTAAAAACATCCCAGCTCATTTGCTTATCACAAAAACTTTGTGCTCTACAAACTTCTAACTACCCTTGTTTAGTCTACAGTGCATTAAAAAAAAAAAAAAATCTGTCTTCCGACCGATGTGTGGGAGGCTCAGATTTATGCTGACCTGCAGCAGGAAATCATTTAAACAGTTGAAAAAATAAACGTCTCCCAGTATTCCTCATGAGAAATTGATTACTCAACTGAAGGATTCCTGTAAGAAATGCACCACACTAATGATAGCAAGCAGTGATCATTTCTGCTACTCTGCATTTTTTCTTTGCCAACACTTTCCAGTAATAGTTTGAAAGATGGTAACTGTAATCATCCCGGGCCTTTTGCCCAGTGTTTTGAGTTTATGGCAGGTTTTGCAGTTTTGTATTGTTCCTTTTATATTTCAGTTTTTGAGTATTCCCTCTTATCCTGTTACCCTGGTCTGCAAATGTTATGTGTTTTTCTCTTGTCCTCTGCCACGTCATCGTCTATGGCTCCCCGCCTGCTGTGTGTCCTTGTGTAGTATTGTAGCACTGAGGCTTAAGTTCCACATAGTAAATGACCCAAGTTTTTAAAAAAAACGTGTTCAAAAACAACATTTCAATGAAATAACAATGAAATCCATCCAAACAAGATAAAATATTTTAACCAGATCAAACACTGCGCACAGGTATAAAGGATTTCAGTCTTCAGTCAAGTGAAAGTGTGTTATTCTGTAGTGGCTCGGTGATCCTTGTGAAAAAAAGACATGGCCAGCAAAAAAAACTGCTGAAGTTTGGTGCTTCCAGCTAGCCACTCAATATACTGTATAGTTTTCCACACTGAGTGTCCAGATACATTTCTTCCTTTCCTTATGAAGCTCATTCATACTGCTTAAGAGACAGAGAGTGAGAGTGGACAGTATATCCTTGTTATTTTTTGTTTGTTTTTAATATAAAACTTATTGCTGCAGCCAGGGGCACTACAAAGGTGACCCCCATAGACTGCTTTTGTTTTAGTTTGCTTATTTTCCACTAAGTTATCAGTTCTGTCACAAGTTAAGACCTAACCTAATGTAAATCTATAAAACCAACCAACCTGGTGATGTCACATTCTGTACTGGCACAAGATGGCGCTACACATGCTCTAAAAACTGTAAAACTGTTTCTTAAATCCAGCTTCACAGAAAATGTTAACTCTTTGACAGTTTTTTAGGCTTCTATGGTATAAATTAGCCTTTACACATGTAGTGTTTCGTGTCGACTATATGGTTGAAGATTTTTCTCAGTTGCTGCCAAATTATAGCAGTTGCTGTGGTAGAGTAGTTTGGGTCTTATGTATTGTGTTTTTGGTTCTACGAGAAATTCTGTTTTTGCTTTGGCCTTACCTAATTGTTCTCTGTGCAGATCCTTCCTCATTACTATAAACCTGTGGAGAAGAGGGAAACCTGTGGAGGAAATCTGATGGGGTTCCTTTGCCTGCTCCTCTCCTATGTCCGACTCAGAAAGAAGACACCAAAGAATTCACAATTCAATCTTTATTGACTGTTTGACATTTGTGGCTTGAACTTTTACTCTTGTGTCCTGCAGTTGAATCCCAAACTGGTTCTGTCCTTGACAGTTTGAGTGATGGTCCAATGCCCATTTGCCACAGCTGGCTACAGGGAACTTCACTGTCCTACTGGGGGACTTCATCCATTTTCTGGCAATGAGAGTAAAACCTGGAAGAGTGTGACTGGGAGGAACTGCCAACCTAATCTGAACCTGAGTGGTCTTTTATTATTAGACTTTTTTGACAATTAGCTCGACTGTAACAATCACCATGTTGATGAATAAAGGCTCCAGGATGCCCTAGATTGCAGGTCGATGATCAAGGATTTTTTTTTTCCCGAAATGTTTTATCAGATGTGCAGCTTTGTGTAGTAGACAGTCAAAGAGAGGAGCTGAGCTGTCAACTGATCACCACCTGGGAGGATGCTGGACAGTCTTGGCTTGTATCCAAATGTACTGTATGGTGGGGGGTCCCTGGAGCATCTGGGAGAGGCCCCACCTTCCACTGAACTTTGAGATCATTCCAAAGGAGTGTGGACCATTTTCCACACTTCCATACTGTGGAAGCTGTACTTGGCTACAGCAGTAAGGTGGCTGATGCCTGTCATGGCAGCAATCCCTAAATCAGATGGTGGAACTAAAGGTGAAGGGAGTCATGAAGCTGAAGGAGTCCTTTTGTGCTTGGTAAGCTTGTGGGGATCTAGAGATAGCTGACGGGTACCGGCCAAGTAGAGTGTGGCCATGGCAGTAGCTGATGCAAGAAGTGAAGTGTTGGAGGAGTTCAATAAGACCATGGACCATGACTTCCAGTCAACCGTAAAATGATTCTGGTGACTGAGGAAGACAATGTGTTGCTCTGTTCAAACTGTACATAATGAGCATGAGGCGATGCTGAGTTTAACATAATCAGGCAGTGGAAGTGTATATTGAGATTCTTTCCACTCCCACTGTAAACCAGAGAGGGCAGCTCATTTAGGCGAGGCCACTGAGAAAGTTAAACAACTACTTGGTGCGTGCCAGGTGTGCCTGAGTGTGCCTCAGCTCTCGTCTGTATATTCCACACACACCAATACTCTCTTGTTATACACGGTCTCTGAGTGAAGGTATATCATGTAGCTCTGATTCTGTCATGGTCCGTGTGTTTTTGTTGTGCCTTCTTGTTGTTTTTTGTGAGTATTATTGTTATAGTCATTGTTACGTTTGAGCTTTCAGTGCATTTATATTGTTTTTGTATTTTCGTTTTAAGCTTTGCTGGTAGTTTAGTTTTTTATGTATACTTTATTATATAATATTTAGAGTATTTGATTTCTTGTGTTTTTGTTTATTCCAGTCTCCATATCCTCTTGTATTTTGTTTGATACTTCCCTGCTTATTACTTCCTGTTTTATTTTAGGAGTCTTTGTCTCATGTACTTTTGCCTTAAATTTTACTTCTCTGTGTCTCGTTTTAAGTTCAGATATGTTTGTTTCTTCTTGAATTGTATGCTCTGGTCTCTCTCTCTCTCTCTCTCTCTCTCTCTCTCTCTCTCTCTCTCTCTCTCTCTCTTAGCATTTAATGAGACTAATAAGATTAATCAAGTATCGATGCAGGATACATGCTTTTTCTTTTCCTACCTGCCAATTTATTTCTTTGTCACATGTTTGTGAAAGCCCTTAGAATTCTTAGGACGCTGGTTAAAATAAGTTCAAAATATAATTTCAGATGTCCTTAATTGTGAGCAACCTGGCATTTTTTATACATATATACCCTTCTGCCGCTTTCATAATTGCTCAATAGATACCGCAATTTGCTGTTACAGTAACACCACTTTATTAAAAAAAAAAGTTGATTGGAGATGGAACAGCACTACACATTAGACTGGAAAGTGTCACTCAACAGGGCTGAAAAGGTGAAATAAGCTCTCCCTCCCCTATACTTTGCAACACTGCTTCATTCCACCTGTTTGTAACTGATGTATATTGTAGTAGACTGTAAAATGAAAAGATCTTGTTAATACATGTGAAGTTTAACAACAGATATAGTGTTTTTTGTGGTAATCCAAAACATCCATTTAAAGTGGGACTTGGCAGATAGGGAGAATTTAAAAGTTAAGATATAAGTTCATCTTAGTCACTTTAAAGGTGAAGATGCCTGTGTCAGTGCTGTTTTAATGTGACCTAAAGTGACCTGTAAAATATTTGCTGCAGGTTTCATTTTATACCAATTTTTTTTAGTCAAAAATCAGAAAGACTTGCCCAGGAATGGCTTGGTGCCATTTAACATGTCATCACCCAGTGATACAAAGACAACAAATAATAACTAAAAACTAGTTCTCCCAGCCCTTTGGTTCCAGGGCCATTTCTAACTTTAGGGGGGACTCTGTTTTTGTAAAACTGTGATGATTTGTGCTGATGCAGCAATCTGCTAGACCAGGAGTCATCAACTACATTTCTCCAAGGCCGGAATTTTTCTTGGCAAACACTACGAGGGCCAGATGTTCTCTTAAGGTTAAAAAAAAAAAAAGAATATTGTTTCCTAAGTAATATATTATCATTTGATACATCAACTTTCCTTTCAAATTTATACTATTTTTAATGATGTGATGTGCAACTCTTGCACTTAAATGCTCTTCACAGTTATGTTGATGGTTGTTATGGAGACAGTGCAATTGTGTGCTGTAGTGCTCAGCATGGATGTGATAACGGGAAAAAATAAAATCTTACATGAGAGCAACAAGTTTATCTCCACATACTCTACTCTTCAGAAGGGTTTTTTTTGTTTGGTTTTTTTTTACATGAGTTCAAATGCAAAGCCCTCTAAATCTGCCTGGACTGTCATGGATCGGCTGTGTGGCAGGCAGGAAGAGGACCCCAACGCAGGATACACCAGACAGGGGTAAAATTTAAACTCAGCTTTATTCAAGAGTGCTGAACGAAAAGCCAGACTAGACAGAGCTAGTGGCACAACACAGAGCAAAAAATATACTAGACTTCATTCCGAGGCAGAACAGGACACACACAGCAGGAAAACAGATGACAACAACACGACAACAGGCTGAGAAAACACTGGACTTAAATACACAAAAGGATGAAGGGTGTGGGAACAGTTGGAAATGCAGGTGACGCTAATTACTATGACAAGACCAGAGGAAGCAAAACTGAACACAACAGACACAACAACACAACAAACTAAACCCCACAACCAAAAGAAACCCAGAACAGACAAAATTAAGCAAAAACAAAGCACAGGGTCCACAGGACCCCGGACCATGACACTGGACATTTTTTCTTTTGGAAGAGCTTTTTTTCTCTCCTTTTTCTTTTTTAATCTGGATGTTATGGTAAATTTTATTAATGTTATTTCACAGGCAATGTTGAGGTCCCTTTCTTCAAAAATGTTATATAGTAATTTACCTACTTTTTAATAAATAATATTTAGTTTTGAGGCAAAACCAGTGAAACCTTCGGTCTGTCCTTCGCCCAGAATATATGTTAAATTCAACTTAGCTAGGATAGGCTCGCATGGATGGAATCTCAAGTTAACTCAAGCAATCCAAACCTGCAGAAAATTATAATAAAAAGTAAACAATGAGGCTCCTCCATGTCCACAAATGCCTCAGATGCAGAATTTTCCTGAGAAATGTTTATTTTAATTTTAGGAAACAAATGCCACTTTGTTGTCACTTTCAGGCTTTTTATGCTTTTACCTTTTTGAAATAATGAAAACAGTGAATTCACGATGAACTAAAAATTACCATAAAAGGAATTAATTTAATTAAATTCAAATTTATTTGTATAGCATCAAATCACAACAATCACCACAAAGCATTGTATTTTGAAGAGGGGCCTGAAAGCTGAAGGCTCTGCCTCCCATTCTAAATTTAAATATCCTAGGAACCACAGGTAATCCAGCAGTCTGGTACTATAAAATGCAGCCTGATTATTCAAGATTTTATATATGAGAAGAAGGATTTTGAATTCAATTCTGTATTTAACGGGAAGCCAATGGAAAAGCCAACATAGGAGAATTATGCTCTCTCTTTCTAGTCTCTGTCAGTACTCTCGCTGCAGCATTTTGGATCAGCTGAAGGCTTTTCATGGAGCTTTTAGGACAACCTGAATTACAATAGTCCAACCTAGAAGTAATAAAGGCATGACTTAGCTTTATCTGAATTTAGAACCAGGAAATTAGAGGTCATTTAGACTTTTATGTCTTTAAGACATTCATGGAGTTTAACTAATTGGTGTGTGTCATATGGCTTTATGGATAGATAGACAGAGCTGGACACCATCTGCAGAGCAATAAATATGTATGCTATGCCTGCTAATAATACTACCTAGAGGCAGTTGTGCAGCTATATACTTTCTGAGGTCTATACGGACACAGGAGGAGGGGGAAACAGGAGGAGGGGAGGTTAAGGAGCACAGGGGGTACCTAATCAGCGGCAGTGGGTAGATGCTCACCTCGCAACCGGAGGGTCGCTGGTTCGAGTCCCCATCTGAGTGTGTGCACACATTGTGTCCCTGGGCAAGACACTTAACGCACATTGCTTAAGTGTGAATGTGGTTGTGTGTTTGGTGGTGGTCGGAGGGGCCGTAGGCGCGAATTGGCAGCCACACCTCTCTGTCAGACTGCCCCAGGGCAGCTGTGGCTACCACCATGAATGTCTGAATGAATGGTGCTTGAAATTGTAAAGGGTCTTTACAACTTGTAAGGCATTAATCAGTGCTGTGCCTCTGTTATTGATCATATCATAGGCACAGTTGTTAAAGACAGAAAATGCCCCCAATAGAAATAATTTCCCCTGGATTGCTTTGGCTCCCCCGGCGGCACGCCAATGCATTGCATATAGTGCATACTCACTTTTGTATTTTGTATTCAACTCCAGGCCTCGAGGGCCGGTGTCCTGCAGGTTTTAGATGTGTCTCTGCTTCAACACACCTGAGTCAAATATAGAAGTCATTAGCAGGACTCTGGAGCACTTGACTGCATACTGAGGAGGTAATTCAGCCATTTGATTCAGGTGTGTTGATCAGGGACACATCTAAAAGCTGTAGGACACTGGTCCTCGAGGTCTGGAGTTGAATACCCATGGCCTAGAGGAAGCTTGTATAGTGTAAATAGATTTGGTCCTAGCATGGAACCCTGTGGAACTGAAAGAAAACTTGTTACAGCATTTATTTTTTTCAAAAATTTCCTCTTTTTTTATCCTTTGTCCGTTGTAGTGGATATCGAGTCTTATTTGATCACAGAATGATGTAATTTACTGATATTTTTTCATTCTTGTTTGGATTTCTGGCAAAAATATATATATTTTTTTTTTATCATAGATGAAGGAAACACAGCTGATAATCATAACATTGTTTTAACAAAGAAATTACCATAATTGAGTTTTTGATTAAACTGAATTCTGCACATCTAATGGCAGTTTTAGACTTCCATGGTGAATCTTTATAGAGGTTACAACACCAACGCTGTCACCATCTTTCATGCTCAAACAATTAAATAAATGTTTCTCTCCTGGGTCCACATTCTTTGTGGTCTTTTTTTTCTTTTATCTTCTACCCCAGACATAAACATATTTGTGTCCATTCAACTTGAAACCAGATACTTACTCTGGATGGCATTACCTTGGCCTCCAGTAACACTGTGAGAAATTTTGGAGTCATTTTTGACCAGGATATGTCCTTCAATGCACATATTAAACAAATATGTAGGACCACTTTTTTACATTTGCGCAATATTTCTAAAATTAGAAACATCCTTTCTCAGACTGATGCTGAAAAGCTAATTCATGCATTTATTACTTCTAGGCTGGACTATTGTAATTCATTATTATCAGGCTGTCCTAAAAACTGAAAAAAAAACCTTCAGCTGATTCAAAATGCTGCAGCTAGAGTACTGACAGGGACTAGAAAGAGAGAGCACATTTCTCCCATATTGGCTTCTCTTCATTGGCTCCCTGTTAAATCTATAATAGAATTTAAAATCCTTCTCCTCACATACAAGGTCTTGAATAATCAGGCCCCATCTTACTGTATCTCAAAGACCTTATCGTATCATATCACCCCAACAGAGCACTTTGCTCTCAGATTGCTGACTTATTTGTGGTTCCTAGGATACTTAAAAGTAGAATGTGAGGCAGAGCCTTCAGCTTTCAGGCCCCTCTTCTGTGGAACCAGCTCCCAGCTTGGATTCAGGAGACAAACACCCTCTCTATTTTTAAGATTAGGCTTAAAACTTTCCTTTATGATCAAGTACATAGTTAGGGCTGGATTAGGTGACCCTGAACAACCCTTTAGTTATGCTGCTATAGGCCTAGACTGCTGGGGGGTTCCCATAATGCACTGTTTCTTTTCATTCACCTTATTTACTTTGTTTATAATGTTTAATTTGTATAATGTTTAATCTCTGTCTCTCTTCCACAGCATGTCTTTTGTCCTGTCTCTCTCCCCTCAGCCCCAACTGGTCACGGCAGATGACTGCCCCTCCCTGAGCCTGGTTCTGCTGGAGGTTTCTTCCTGTTAAAAGGGAGATTTTTCTTTCTACTGTTGCCAAATGCTTGCTCACAGGGGGTCGTTTTGACTGTTGGGTTTTCTCTGTATTATTGTAGGGTCTTTACCCACAATACAAAGCACTTTGAGGCGATTGTTGTATGTAACACATGTAACATTTTCTTACATTTCCAGGAAGGTGCACATCAGGTTGTGACCTAGAATGCGGCCTAGTTTACAGTGTGATTGGTGGCATAGGTCATGTCGTAGGGTTTTAGAGGGGTCTGTGGTTACAGCATATCCACGGCGAAGATTTAATGCAGAATTACAAGGTCTGATTTAGACTTCTACTTAAGTCGACTGTGGACTGATTACGAGGATGGATTGCTGCTGTACACAACACTAAATTATAAAACTGCAAGAACACAGGGAAATATTGACAGGGAATTGTGCCACTTGAAGCACGCAGATATTTAAGTTCAAAAGACTGAGCAGCACAAGAAGCACTCATGAATCCACCATTGCAATTGCAATTGCAATCTGTTAGCGCATGCATGGAAAACTGTGGCGGTCGCAACCGTAGCGGGAGTGCCCTCGTTTCCAAAAAGCATTGTTTTTGTCCGTTTACGCAGAGACGGAGGCTGGAGCATTTCAGAAACGCTCCACTCTGGAGCCCATTTCCAAAAAGTATAGTTTTCCACTCCGTTCTTGTGTAAATGGGAGGCCATAACGCATCAAAATAACACAGTTTCCAATGGAAACATTGTTGTGTGTTAAAATCTGCGTTTTTTGCTTGTGAAGGAACGAGTCATAAACACTTTAGTCCTCATGCAAAAAATTTATATATTGAAGAATCAGGAAAAGACACACATTCGCATGTGGGGACCCAGAGTTCAGGAGGAGACAGGCCTGTGTGTGCGCTGTCTCTCTCCCTCTGAGCCCGTGCTCCTGTCTAACCATAACATCTTTATACTGCCTCTTATCTATCTGTAAGCATTCTGGGCGCTGTGAGTTGGCCTTGTCTTCGGACTCATCCAAGCTGGTTTTGCATGACCCAGATTCCTCTCAGCAGCAGTGGAGTCATAAAGCGCATTATCTTCCTGATATTTTTTAATTAGTCATTTAGCAATCTTGTCCAGATTAATAACAGAATATGGTGATGTTGGTGATGTTCTAAATGTACACTCTGTGGCCTCCAGGATAAGATGCACTGAGACAGAGAAGTTAGTCTAGTATTATCTATCTGTTGCTCTCTGTCTAGTGTATTATTTAATTGTTTATTATTTGGTTGAACCACTGTTTATCAATTAACTTACTGGAGTTTACTTTTAAACATTTGTCCTTTATTCACTGAGAAAAAAAACATAATCCCTAACATGTGTAAATGGAGCCGAAGGTTTGCGGCTCGACTCTGAAGAAAGCATGTGTTATTTTGGTTGTGGGATCTGATAACTCATTTGAAATGAGAGGGGAAACTGTTATTAGAGAGAGTGAGTAATTGTCAGGGATGGGTGACTCAAGGCCATCCATGCAATGCTAATATTTTGGCTTTGTCCTGTAACTCTTCACTCAGTCCTCACCTTGCCTGTTTAGAGTGGAGTCCCTTTCTGCGATTCTTTCTATCGGAGTCACGTCATATTGAAATGTCAGTGAGTTGCAGCTGTGCCAGAGTTAGTGTGTGAGATTATTATCTTAAAATATTTAATATTGACTTCACCTGCAGCCTCAGACAATTTGTATAAAAAGGAGGATTGAGCTGCATTAACACACATGCCACAGTAAGAGTATTTTTATTAACAGATGGATGACTTGTGATCTGATGGTAAGTAATGTTTGGTGTTCTTTTACACATTGTACAGGTCAGCTGTTACACACAGATTCCAGTGTTTTAAGGCAGAATAGTTTGCAATAATGCAGTTGGATAAATCCTGCACTCCAGTTGAGTCTCAGTCCTCAGGACATCATACAGTGACATTATCTTAACTGTCAGATTGCTTTCATAGACAAGTATGTAAAATCTGTTACACTGTATTATTATTGTTAGGACATCAATCACTGGTGTTGATTCCGCCCACGCAGTTACACACCTGCTGCGCATCATCCTCGTCACTCACCTGAGGGCTGCTGGGCTGATTGAGATGCAGGCTTTAAAAGACCGAAGCATTCTTCAAGCTGACGGCAGATTGTCTCATCGCTAGTGGTAGTCATAACTAAACTAAACTAAACTAAACTAAACTAAACTAAACTAAACTAAACTAAACTAAACTAAACTAAACTAAACTAAACTAAACTAAACTAAACTAAACTAAACTAAACTAAACTAAACTAAACTAAACTAAGACTCAGCCTCAGCCTCAGCCTCAGCCTGTTTGTTGTTTCCACCTCAACTGATTTGTTTCTCCTTGTTGCCAGCAGAAACCCCAGAGCCACGGAATCAGATGTGCAGACACAGAGGAGTGGGAAAGCAGAGAGAGGAGTGCGAGAAGATTCAGCCTCAGCCTCCTTTGCTGTGACAATAGACTACTTGGTGTTTTCTCAATAAATACAACGAAACCTTACCACCGTGCTCCGCACTTGTGTCCAGGTTTTTGGAGGGGCGTAACAGTTTTTAAGCGTTACAATTTGTAGAAGGGGAATTAAAATTCTTTCCAGTTGAATTCACACACACACACACACTGTTTTTACCCTGTTGATTTTACATTATTGATTAAACTGTCCCTCTCCTGTCTTTATCAATTCAGTTTAAACAATACTAAAATCTGACTGAAATTGTTTTTTTTTAGCATGAAACAGGAACGCAAGACAATGCTGCTCAAAACAACCAAAACAGGTG
Source organism: Pterophyllum scalare (assembly GCA_024447675.2). Lineage (NCBI taxonomy): Eukaryota > Metazoa > Chordata > Actinopteri > Cichliformes > Cichlidae > Pterophyllum > Pterophyllum scalare. The sequence continues at coordinate 25,433 of JAMQGT020014343.1, forward strand.
ATCCTCTGATTACATCAAACAGAAAATAGGCACACAAACCAAAGAGAGGTGCTCCTTTTTGAAGGCAGCATTAAAACTGAAAACATCCTGGAGCTAGAAACATTCAGCACATCAGTGTTCACAGAATTACCAAATAACCAGTCCATCAAAGTAACAAATGATATTGCTGTTGCTCACAGGGCGGGGGGTTAAAGCCCTCTGGGAGACCTCTCAAACAGAATGCAACAAGTCTGCCTCAATCTGCTGAGATCATGGAAAAATGATTCCCTTAACAGGAGCCTGTATGGCAGTTGAAAAAACAAATCCCACAACTTTAGAGCTTTCACGATACTTCTTATCCATAATGGATTGAGCTGTTGTTATTTTGCCAATGTTCAGGTTTCTCAAAAGCTGGGATGTCCTCCCGTTCACCTTCCTGCTCTATGGTCTGGCCCTCCTCCCCCTCAGCATGATCATCGTTAGTGCCATAGGTGACCTGACCTATAACAACCCAGATTTATGACTATGTTTTAGTATTCAGATGTGTCTCCTTTATCTGTTTTATTACTCATGATATAAAAATATTTTTATATATAAATACACACAAAATGGAGACATTTTCATTGCATTGCATCACATCATCCTGTGATCAAACAAGACCCAATGCCCACTATAAAGGACAGAAGCAAAATATCTAAATAAAACATTTATTCATAATTCTTTCATCCATAATAGTTAAATTATCTAAAAAAAAATCTAAAGATCAAAACATTTTTTTCTTTTCCATGGAGGGTACTGCTCTTTGTGGCTGTTCATCTTATAGCCAAGCATGTCAAGGATTACTGCTGCCGAGGTATAGCTCAACTGATTGGTTTCAATGATGGTCAAAGTAGGGATTGTTTGTAGTGCTGTATTTGCATCTTCTAGTAGACTTTCAGAGTGTACTTCACGTAGTCTTGGTAGTCGAGGTCCAGGTTTCCATCTTAGCCATGATCTTACCTTCTAGGTCAGCTGCTCTGGCATTCAGCATATGTGTTTTTATAGGGGCTTGGTACCCAATCTCGGAGTGTGGGGATGATGACCTCCCCCTGACCTGTCATCCTGGCTCCCCCTTGCCCTATCACTTGTGTCGCACCACATCAATCTCTAGATATGATAGCAGTTACTTCTTGTGAATGTTGGAACACTGAGCTACAAGTTCTTTTGTCAGTCTGGATGTTGGGTGTCAAAGAATCCACAGGTCCCACATCCTCTTCATGTAACCCCTTTCACTGGGATTGCATGTGTAGTGGCATTCCAACAGTTCCCGATTCTCATCTCGTGTCCATTTATGCCGTATCCTTCTAGTTCCAGTAGCCCAGAAATATGTTACTGTATTATTTAATTTTTGTATAAAATAATTTGTTTGTTTTTTATCTTCTGTCCCTTCTAATGGACATAGTGTGAGGTTGTTTTTCAGGAGTTGGGCTTGGCCCCTTAGTTAACATAGAAGGTCTCCCAAGGCAAATTGGTGCTGGGTTAGGGCCAGACAAAGAATGATTCCAACAACTTTTATGGTAGATATACCAAGAGAACAGCTTACCCAGCCAGGGATAGGGTTACCAGGGCCCCTCCCTTGAGCAATGCCTGGGGAAGGAGCTTGAGGGTGAGCACCTGGTGGCCAAGCCTTAGCCCATAGGACCCAGCCAGGTGAAGCCCAAAGTGGAGACATGGAGCCACTCTCCAGTAGGCCCACTGCCTGCAGAAGGCACTGTAAGAGTATAGTGCAGTGTGTGTTCTGCAGCAGTCAAGGGTGGAGGCCCTGGGGGGTGATTCCCAGTTATCGTGATTGACTTTTGGAAAATGGACCATCACCTATCTGGTGGGGAAGGAGCCTGAGCCAGCGCAAGGTTGAGAGATACTGGCTAGATATTGTTTCAGCTCTAGAGTTGCCCTCGGTGAGAGGGCTGGGGTGGGTATCCTTGTATCCCTCCAGCTTGCTGCCTGTTCATCAGAGTTTTCACCAGTGGACAAGAGGGTGTTTCCCTGCATTTTTGGGCCAGGCAATGGGTCCTGAATGTTGTTTGTACTTATGTGCTAAATGGCAGTTCAGAGCACTCAGCTTTCTTGGAGTTGCTTGATGGAGTGCTTGGGGGTGCTCCATCTGGTGATTCCATCATACAGGGAGACTTCAGTGCTCACATAGGCAACAACAATGAGCTCTGGAGGTGGTGATTGGGAGGAACAGCCTGCCTGATCTGAATCCAAGTGGTGTTTTGTGATTGGACTTCTGTGCAAGCCATAGTTTGTCCATAACTAACACCATTTTCGAACATAACAATGTCCATAAATGCACGTGGCACCAGGACAACCTAGGCCTCAGGTTAATGATCAATTTTGAAATCATATCAGATCTGCAGCCATTTGTTCTGGATAAGCGGGTGAAGAGATAAGCTGAGCTGTTAGTTGATCGCCACCTGGTGGTGCGCTGGATCAGGTGGTGGGGGAGGATGCTGAACAGACATAGCGCACTTAAATGTATAGTTTTGGTGTGCTGGGAATGCTTGGCAGAGGCCCCAGTCCATTGGATCTTCAACTGCGAACTCCAGCAGATCTTTGACAAATCTGAGGGAGACTGAGGCAATGAGTTTGAAGGGACAGTGTTCCACACCTCAATTGCTGAGGCTGCTGCACAGAGCTGCAGCTTCAAGGTGGTTGGTGCCTGTTGTGGTGGCAATCCCCAAACCAGGTGGTGGACACCGAAGGTGAAGGGAGCCATCACGCTGAAGAAGAAGTCCTGTCGAGCTTGGTTAGCCTGTTAGAGCTGTGGAAGGAATACTTCAGGAAATCCTTAATCTCACTGCCATGCCTTCGGTAGAGGAAGCAGAGTCTGGGGACGAGGGGGATGACTAGCTAATCACTGGGGATGAGGTTCCTGAGGTAGTTAAATAGCTTCTTGGTGGCAAGGCCCCTGGGGTGGATGTGATTTGCCTTGAATTCCTGAAGGCTCTGGATGTTTTAGGGCTGTTTTGGTTGACAAGCCTCTGCAACATTGTGTGGAGATCTGGGGCGGTGCCTCTGGAGCTGGCAGACTGGATTGGTTGTCCCCATCTTTTAAGAAGAGGGACCTGAGGGTATGCTCCATATATTGGTGATCACATGCCTCAGTCTCCCTGGGATGGTCTATACCAGGGTGCTTGAAAGGGGAGTTCATCTATTAGTTGAGCATTGGATTCAAAAGTAACAATGTAGTTTTGCCCCCAGTCAATATAGCTCCTGGGATTGCTGGGACACTAAGCCCTCCACCATGATAAAGTGGCAATTCTTGGAGGGAGAGCTCGGTCCACATTACCAGTAATAAATTGGATTTGTATCTGGTGGGTGTTGGACTTTGTCACTGATTCTGTTAATAATTTTATGGACAGAATTTCTAGATATAGCTAAGTGGCAGAAGGCTTCCTCCTTGGTGGCCACAGAATCTTATCTCTGCTTTTTGGGGATGATGTGATCCTGTTGGTTTCTCTGAAAGAACAAGATCATGGATAAAAGTGATGGAAATTAGATTCCTCTGAAGAGTGGCTGGCCTTTCCCTTAGAGAATTGCAGCTATCTAAGAGGGGCTCAGAGTAGAGCCACACTCCCCCACATCGAAAGGAGACAGTTGAGGTCGTCCAGGCATGTGACTAGGATGGCTCTTGGGCACACCTTGTTTGAGGTGTTCCAGGCATGTCCTACCAGGAGGAGGCCCCAGAGCAGACCCAGGACACACTGGTGAGGTTATATCTCTCGACTAACTTGGGAACTAGAGGAGATGGCTGTTTTCTGCTTAGACTGCTTAGACTGCGACCCAGCCCTGAATAAGCGGATGGATGGATTGATGGATGGATGGATGGTGATCCAATATCATATTAAACACTATGGATTAATAATGGGGTGTCACTCAAGTTAATGAGTGTGTAAAGGCAAATGAGTGAATACTTGTGGCAATATAATGTAACTACTAGGTCTCTGAGGTCAAATTAATGCTTGTTGGCTGTACCTCAGTCCAGGTTAAGGACAGAAGGAGACAGTATTTCTCAGGTCGTCACTCCAAAGTTGTAGAGCTTGCTTCCACTGGGCTTAATATTTATAAGTATTGTGGATGGAATTATAAATCTAGTGCTAAGTAATTGAATCTTTATAGACAAGCAAATCATGTGACCCAAAACAACAAAAGAATGCTGGTACTGTGTACTGTCTTTTATTCATGTATATATATATATATATATATATATATATATATATGAAAACCCTTATTAGGCTTTTATTTTATGTCACATATTACAGCTTTTCCTACACTTCTAACTAATATTAGACCAACTTGTTGCCTTCTTCACCTGTATGTCCTGATTTTTCCTCTCTTTTCATCTCTTCTTTCTCCCCATCCTCACAGCTGAATGACATGAACTTTGTGCTCAGTATGTTTAAAAAGTACAGCAGTCAAACCACATATAAAAAACATCAGGAGGAGGGGAGGTGAAGGAGCACAGGGGCGCCAAATCAGTGCCCCGCCTCTGCTATTGATCATATCAAATGCACAGCTGTTAAATACAGAAAATGCCGACTTTTTGCGCCACTAGAAATGTAATGTTTGTTTCTTTTTCTGAGTCAGTGCCCTGCCAAGATCCGAACTGGATCAGGTGAAAATTGCTTAAGTAAGCAATAGGCTGTAACATGTTACACCTTGTGTTTTCTAAATTGTGTTAATGATAAGAGAATGTCTTTCCCATACAACCTTCAAAGAGCCTGCCACCAAAGAAAACGTGCTTCGTGCAAACCACAAAACCAGACAAACATGTTCAGCCTAAAATATGAAGTGCGTCAGTTATAATAACAGACAGGTCATTTCTTTATTTTACATATAACCCCTTCGTAATTCCTGTTGACTACAGTTTATTTATAAACATAAGAAAGGATATTAGACTAATTTAAAAAAAAAAAAACCCTTTGGAACAATACACTTGGCACAACACCAGATTATGAGATGTGGGCGCTGGTAAAACTGCCAGGTGGGTTGCGAGGCGCGCGTAGGCTGGTATGTGTGTTATTGGCCAACCCACAAAACTTCTTATCTCCTTCCCTGCACATAACCTTTTAACAGGTAACTTGGAGAAGTGAAAGCTTGTAAAATCAAATCAAATGTTTTGCCCAAGATGAAGCTAAATGCTGCATAGTAAGTCGGGAGTCAGGGAGCAGGTCAGTCAAAGCCATAACACACATAAAACACACGTTTACATTTTTTTGTAGCGCATGTTTATTTTTAAAATACTTTTCATATGATTGATGCTGAATATAAAGATATTAATTTGAACATTTGATCTAACTATGGTCTGTTTTTTTTTTAAGTGTGGGCTAATTGTTCATTGTGTCTCGCTTTGTACGGTTGCAAATGACACGATTACTGCCTCAGGGAGTTTTTACGGTTGTCCCCATGGCAATTACATATTTTAAAGTCAGTATTTTGATGAGCTTCTTGGTCATTCCTTTTTTTTTTTTATTAGATAACTTTCCTTTCGTCCTCATAGTTCGCAAATTTACAAATCTTGAATCCCTTAAATCAGCATAAAGCCTTTAAACTCAGCGGTAAGTAATTTTGCTTAGGTCTCATCCTCAAGGGCTGTTTCAGTCCCTGCACGTCGGTGTTATCACTGCATCTACACTTCATGAAAGAATTGCACGTTTGTTTTGTTTTGTTTTGTTTTTGTTTTTGCGAGGTTTTTATTATTTAATTATATTTTCGTCAGGGATTAGAGGATTTTTTTTCATGTGGTGTAAGTAAGTGAAAATAAGGAGCCTATTATCAGAAGGACTGCATGTAGAGGCGCAGCGGTGCCAGGGGAGCAGGTGGGAACAGCAGGTATGTGGCTCCTGTCAGCACACAGCGATGTGGGTTTAGGAAGACTATATGGGCTGCCTGTTTGGCATGTTTGTCGTGAGAGATTCCAAACAAACTTTTCAAAGAGTCTGCCGTCAGTTACAAGAAAATGGCATCCACTGAAATATGCATCAAGCTTAATGAAAAACTCACTTCACAAAATAACTCGCGTGGGTGGCTTGCTGGCGGCATCAGAAAAAAAAGCAACAGCAGACAAAGGTAAAACTATTCAGCCTTACATCTCGACTACGTAAAGACTGAACCAACAATAAGTAAGGAAATCCAGGCTGCGCTGAAACATCTTCATCTCTCTAGGATCTAATCATTTCAGGCATAGAAATAGTTCATCTTTAAAATTTGGGGACTAATTCTTTGGAGGTTCCACCTGAGTGGAGTGTGTTGAAAACTGGAATCTGTGTTGCCTATGGCTACTATAGATTTTGCCAGGTGTATGTTAAAAGTCATATATTGCAGCGGAGGCTCTTGTTGGGCATACGGTTTTACCAAACACATTGGGTCGTGCGCGTCCGCCACCTTGACCCTCTGGTTATAAATGCCATATTTTTAGACGTTATTCACGTCGGAGGTGGAGCTAATTAAGACTATTTAGATTCATCCGTTGTCCTCTTTTGCATCTCACTCTCAGATTCAGTGTGCAGTCACTTTCTCCTAAAAGACTCCCAGATGTTCCCACTTTGGACTCTCGGGTTTGGTAGGTCATTTGATAAAATAAAATTTGAAACATTTGAGGGATGTTTTCCCCTCATTTAAGCTGTATAATAATGCGTCTGTGCCCGTTTTTTCAGCTTGTCTGATTTTTGGATTCAGCACTGCTTGTGGTAAGTAGGGCTTATTTATTTATTTATTTCATTTGATTGATTGAGGAAGGGCCACTTTTTCCGCACAACGGATTCTGTGTTGCGTGTGTGTGTGTGTGTGTGTGTGTGTGTGCGTGTGTGGTGTTAAAAGTGCATTGTGATATTGAGCAGGGTTTAAGATCTAAGGCTTAATGTATTTAATTAAATACATTGTAGTGCACGGTGTGTGTTTATATTTTTAAAAGAGTAGATGTCACATATCATAATTTTGGTGCTGTTCGTTTTAAAATAGCCTTTAAATGAATTATACCTGCAGTGTAAATTATTCTTGGCGGCTGGTGAGTTTTCTCACCTGTCTCGTGCCAAATTTTCAGTGTCACGTTACAGTGGCGCTGTAGCGAAAGGAAAGGGGAGGATGGTAAAATGATTCTCGCCTCTGAACAGACCGGGGCACTTTGGTTGTTTGTTCTGATGTGTCAGATGAAGAATGTTATATAACCTATGTAATTAATAAGTGATATGGGGCTGTTATTGGTGTCTGCTTAAACAGATATTTGAGAAAGTGTACAGAAATGTGAGAGTTTGAATTAGGAATCTCTGTGCAATCAGATTTGTAAATGTAAATGTAAGCACATATTTGAAGATGTTTTGTGATTTGTAAATACCTGGATAAATCTGTAAATATCTACATAGACATAAAAACACCAAAAATACACCTCACACAGCCTTATTACTGGCAGTCTTTTTTCTTTTCTTTTTTTTTTACATGTAATTCTTTCCCACAAGTTAGGACACTTAATATTCATATAGAAAAACTGCTGGCATATCAACAGATGTTAGCCTTAATCTGAATACTAGTGACTCATAGCTTTCAACTTGTGCTTGTTGACAGAGCCTGCAGTGGGAACCAATGCAGCTTCCAGACACGCCTGTTTTCAGTGAGTCACTTCTTTTTCGCTCACTTTGTGTGTGTGATGTGTATTTCAGTCATCTGATGCTTATTAAAGGTTAAGTCAGTCTACTTCCCCAAGCCCAGATACAGTACCGGACTGGTACTGTAAGTGTGGAGGGTTGCGTTCAGAAATCTGGGAGGAGGAGTATGTGATTAGTTTTGTTGAGGTGACAGGATCAGGATCATGAATTTGAAGCTGGAAAGTCTGAAGGGGTGATGTGGAAGGTTCGCAGTGTCTACGCCACACAGGTTGGATGTAAGTTAGAAGAGAAAAACGAATTCCGGAGAAAGTTGGATGAAGTGGTAGAGAGTGCCCCAGGGGAGAGAGATTGGTGATTGGAGCAAACTTCAGTCAACGTTTAGGTGAAGGGAACAGAAGTGATGCAGAGGTGTTAGGTAGGTATGGTGTTAAGGAGACACATGGAGAAGAGCAGATGATTAGTGGGTTTTGCAAAAAGAATGGAAATGACTGTAATGAATAAATATTTCAAGAAGAGGGAGGAACATAGGGTGACGTATAATAGTGGAGGAAGGTGCACATAGATGGATTATATCTTATGCAGAAGATGTAATCTGAAAGAGATAGGAGACTGTGAGGTGCTGTCAGGGTGGGAGGTGGGGGTGTAGCTAAGGAGCATTGGATGATAGTCTGTAGGGTGACTTTAAAAATCAATAATAGGAAGCAAGTCAAAGGAGAGGCAAGGATTAACAGTAGAAACTGAAGAAGGGAGAGTTGAGACAGACTCTGTGTGACAGGGAAATGTTACCAGATGACTGATGGACAGGTTTACAGATGAGGTGAGGCAGAAGCCTCTATGGAGTGCAATCTTTGCAGATGACCTTGTGATCTGTAGTGAGAGTAGGGAGCAGGTGGAAGAGAGTCTGGAGAGGTGGAAGTATGCTCTGGAGAGAAGAGGAATGAAAGTTGGTAGAAGCAAGAGAGAATGCATGTGTGTTGAGAAGGAGACAGGTATAACCAGCAGTGAAGCTTCAAGTAGTTGAGATAGGGAAGGTGGATGAGTTTAAATACCTGGGTTCAACCATCCAAAATGATTTGTGACAGAAAGCGGCAAGAGTGAAAGGGGAGGTTTATAAGATGGTAGTGAGACCTGCATTGATGTATGATTTGAAGACTGTGGGGCTGGAGGTGCCAGAGCTGAAGATGCTAAGATTTTCACTGGGAGTGAGAAGGATAGACAGGATGAGAAATTAGTGTATAAGAAGGACGGCTCGGTTTGAGTGGTTTGGAGACAAAGTTGGAGAGGCAAGGCTAAGACGGATGTACTGGACAAAGGATGTTGAAGATGGAGCTGACAGGCAGAAAGAAAAGAGGAAGACCACAGAGAGGGTTCATGGATATACTCAGAGGGATGTGCAGAGGGTTGGTGTGACAGAGGAGGATGCTTGGGATAAGGTGAGGTGGAAGCAGATGAAGTGGTGACCTAGAAGGGAGCAGTCAAAACAAGAGGAAGAACAGCAAAAGGAACAAGAAGAATGTTAATGTGGTCTCACTTATGGCTGAAAGTTAATGGTGGGCTACTACATTTTGGGCCACTTGCAAATATGTGATGGAAGACATACTAAGACATGTGTTAGTGAAAGGAAACTAAGAGGGACGCCCCACCTTAAACAGTGAGTTTGAAGAGCACCTTTTAATTTCTATCATCATCACATTTTTTGACAAGACGGAGTTTTTAAAACATGATTTATTCAGAGACATTTTTAGCTCAGCAGTACATCCACATGCACAGTCAGGGTGAAAGTGTGTACAAATACTGTAAAAAACTTATGAGTGGGCTACCCACGGTACTGTTTTGTGTGTTTTTGTAGTAGTCCATCAGAGGGCAGTATTACAAAGGATATGGGGGAAATCTCAATGGAAATTAATGTGTAAATATTTTCTGTATGTTATGTTCTATATGTTTCTATGTGTTACCTCTGTGGAAAAGACTATCAGTGATAATAGCTTGGATTTGACTGTCTGTGCTTTTCAGAAAAGACTGCAATGGAACACAGTATGACATCCAAGAGGCTACTTGCTGTGAAAACAAACTTCACCCAGGTGCAGGTCTATCTTGTTGTGGAAAAGGGTCTTACAATCCTAGAACAGCCACTTGCTGTAAAGTACAACATGAACACACCATCACAGGTAATGAATTTGTAAACTAGCTAAAAACTAACCGAAACTGGAACGTTGTCTTTGTAACTGTGCAAGAATCAGAGTGCTCGAACGAGATGAAAACTAGATAATTTAATCATCTAAATAGGTAATGATGTGAAGACTGTAAAAAAATGTTTAAAGCTGCAGCTTTGGCGTTTAACTGCCTGTTTGTGCCTCCATAGCAACACGATGACAACAAGGTGTTCATTGAAGTCTGTGGCCATTTTGGAGGCTGTAGTTTATAAATTGTACTGCTTTAGACGTAAAGGAATTTTTAATATTGCATTACTTTTACTGAATAAACCAGCAACTGACTGTATATACCTCCTACTTTGCTAAAAAAGAAAAAAAAATCACATTAGCTATATTACTGCTATATTACCCAGTAAGAAATGGCTATGCTTTAACTTTTTGGGTTGCATCATCTACATCTTCAACTGCTAACACTTAAACTCAATTGAGCGTCTCCATTTATTGAAAACCACTGCAATGTTTCTTTTATTCAGTTCATTACTCACCCTTGCATTGTGCGGAGTAAGCAGATAAAGTAATTTTTCTAGTCAACAGAGATGAGTCAGTGAGGAAATTATACACTTAAGTCTCCCCTTCCTCCAATTCTCCCCAGAGTTTCTAATGGCTGCAGTGCATGATGAAATACAGTGAAACATCAGAAATTTCCTGGCTTTTTCAAGCCACCACAGTCTCATTCGAACACGTAATTTATCCCAGAGCTCCAGTAGGCTCCCTTGTGAATGACTGCTGCTCAAGTACGAGAAAAAAAATGCCAAGCTACTTTTAGATTGAGCTTTGGAACTCACTTTGGAGTTGGGAACCTTCTCGTACTGAGAGCAGTTACCATAACACACTTTCAGCTGTTGCACTGTTGTGCTGAAGTCTGTGTCTTTTTTTCACAGCACGTGTTACACAGGGTCTGAGTGAAAAGGTGTCCAGCTGCTGTGACCTGAAGACCTACAACCCAGTCAATGAAATATGCTGTCAGTCAACCATCATAGCAAAAACTACACCAATGGCTGAATGTTGTGGTAAAGGTGAGAATAGCTAGAAACACTGATGAAAAACATATTAAATATACAGCATACACTTAAAAGACAAAATCACATTTTTTTCCACCACAAAATCTTTACTGTCCATGAATTTTTAACAACTAAAAGCAGATTTGTTTTAGTATTAAATAAAGAGATTTAGATAATTAGATCCTGTGTTAAGTCACCACAAAATACAAATGTATGCTATTTGTCTACCATTCCTTACATGTGGACAAAACCTACTCATTTTTGTCACATCAAGATAACTCAGTGGAAAATATGGAGTGAGAAATGGTTTTTATTTTTAGATTCCTCAAAATATCCACTTGCATTGTGCTTTGTTCTCAAATTTCTGAAAAGTCCATATTGACTAAATGGCACTGGATGCCGCAAGAAGTTCTTGTACAATAAATAAATAGACTGGGTCCTATATAGCACTCCTTTGCTGTACTTGAGCAGTCAAAGTGCTTTGTACAAAATGCCTCATTCATACAAGCACTTCAGTATGTTACCCAAGGACACTTTGGCATGCAGACTGGTGCAGCATCACTGGCTCTTCAGCAGGACAAGTGTACATTTGTACCACATCTAACCAACATCTGCAGGATATTGCAATAGCTGAGTTATGGAAAAAAAAAATCATGATGATCTTATCTTTTCAACAGAGGCGTTTGATAAGGACAAGCAGTTGTGTTGTGGTTCGTTTGATAACAAGAGGATTCTGATAAGAAATTCCACTCACCACCAGTGCTGCGGTCACAACCAGTATGACACGGAGAATCAGTGCTGCTGTCTGTATAATGTTCTGGAGATACACCCAAAGAATTCCTCTTGCTGTGTCAATGGTTCCACAGCACCTGCAGGTAAGTCTGAACTTCATTCCCCTACATGCTAGCTGTGCATCATGGATCTGGTAAAAAAAAAAAATGATTGCAGTTTGTGTCATATTGTACATATCAGGCTTAAGGCATGCCAGACTGAGGCAAGAAAGGCATTTGACTGATTAGAAAACATGGAATCACAGACAAATGAATGAACTTACCTCATCTATGTACATTTTTCTAACTTAATTCAAATTTACGTACAACAGATACTATACTTTCAAGAAGATATGTGTATCTACAGTGTTGTTATCATATAGCAACTAAAGAATGATCATGCTAATTACTGTAAATGATGCCTGTGTGTTGATGTTGTCTTTGCCTCTACATGTCTTTGATGTGTAAATAAGACCTTCAACAAACAGAAGCAACTACAGTGTCAGTCAATTACTGTTCACAAAGTACAGATTTTGAGATAAAATTAAGTAGAGCGAATCATATGACAGGCATTTCACTGCAAAATGCAGCATTTTAAGGCTTGCTTTACAGAGCTGAGTGTTACTTAACTATGATTAAAGTAGAAGTGTCACATTTTTTAATAGCTGGATCTTTTCCACAGGTGGATATGATATGGAAAAGCTGTATTGTGGTCCGACTGATAACAAGACAGTTTTGGTGAGGAATTCCAGTCACCACCAGTGCTGCGGTCATGACCAGTACAACACCAAGACTCAATGCTGCTGTCTGACTAAGGAAAATGTTCTGGAGATACAGCCTAAGAATTCAGCTTGCTGTGCACAGTCTAAAGGTCAGAAATTGCCAGACGCAGTCTTATGCACATCTTAGAAATCTATTTAAAAGTAAACTGTTGGTTCTATATACTGCTCAAAAAAATTAAAGGAATACTTTGAAAACAAATCAGATCTCAATGGGACAAAAGTCATGCTGGATGTCTATACTGATATGAACTTGGTAATGTGTTACGAATGAAAGGTTGCCACATCATTTGATGAAAATGAAAATTTTCAGCCTACAGAGGGCTGAATTCAAAGACATGCCAAAAATCAAAGTGAAAAAATGTTTCAGCAGGCTAGTCCATTTTACCAAAATTTCAGCAGCAACTCAAAATTGTTCTCAGTAGTTCGTATGGTCCACCTGTGCTTGTATCCGTGCATGACAATGTCAGGGCATGCTCCTAATGAGATGATGGATGGTTTCCTGGGGGATCTCCTCCCAGGTCTGGACCAGGGCACCACTGAGCTCCTGGACAGTCTGAGGTACAACCCACAGGCATCAGATGGACCCAGACATAATGTCCCAGAGGTGTGCATCCCTCCAGGGATATGTCTTCCTAGACCATCACCCACCACCAAACCACTCGATGTTATACATATATTGGCATTGGCACTTTACATATGACTGGGAAGTGTTAGCAATTTATAGCCACCATCCTGTGTTGTTTGTTTTTTTTATCAAATTTTAAAGGACATACATCACTTTCTCTTGTATTTTGATGAGAGTGAAGACAGGCTCCTGGCCAGGAAAATTTCACAGGGCGGCACTATCAGACAATCGGGGGCTCTGGCAGTGCTTATCCTGCTTCTCCTTCCACAAAAAAGGAGCAGATACTGGGTTAAAGACCTTCTACAGCTCTGTTCATATCTCATAGTGTAACTGCCTTTCTTCTATAATCTCCTCCATGCTCTTGAGACTTTGCTGGGAGACACAGCAAACCTTCTGGAAATGGCACGTAGTGGTGTGTAATCCTGGAGGAGTTGGGCTATCTGGGCAACCTCTGTAGAGGCCAGGTATTGCTGCACCTGAAACCAATTAACAACCCCCTCTGCTACTTAACTGACCAGATGTTTGACTGGCTTACTCTAATTAAAAAGTGTTCCTTTAATTATTTTTAAGCAGTATATTTTATATTAAACTGCAAAACTATGAAATAATAATAATGAGAAAAATATTACAGTTTATTGCACCTGTTAGGAACAGTTCCATAATATTTAGAATGCCATCATCTGAAAACCACAATGGCGCAATTAACTATAGATTATATTCAGACATCCAAATGTTATAAAATCAGCCCACTGAATTGTGTGAAATAAATTATTATATTGAAACTAAAAAAATATGCCTCAAACATGAATTATCATTATATTATGTCTGAATATAATAGCCCTTTGTGTTGACTGTCAAGTCTATTTTACTTATACAGCACATTTGAACAGCAGAAGGTGCTTTAAAGACAGGCACATTTACGTTCCAGGTCTCCAAACAACCCGGTTTCAAAACACACAAAAATCTGAAAGGTGTGTTTTAATGTGTTAAGTAATTATTGTGGAACGTAAAACTCACAGTGATTTAGTGGTCATTAAAATGTTTTCAGAATTTACAAATTGATGATGATTTATTTCATAAATCAAACATACTGTTCTCACCTGCATAAGCTGCCTTTGTAAGTTAAATGGTATTGGTATCACCACCACTGTATTTACTTGGGATCAGATTGATTACCAAATTTGCAGTGTCATACGCCACTACTGAACATGTAGGCATTCAAAATGTATACTGAGACCAACCAGTGCTTTTGTTTTTTCACTTAAAAAGACTTTGTGCTTTATGTCCACAGGTGTGAAACGACAGGTAAGAAACTGCAATAAAGTATGATTTTTATTGTGTGTGTGTGTGTGTGTGTGTGTGTGTGTGTGTGTGTGTGTGTGTGTGTGATATAAATATAAAATATAAAAGATATAAATGTGTACATTTATATATTTTTTTAGATACGTGAGCTCCAACACAACTGGTAAGTTCACTCATGGTTTTTACACTACTGTCATATCTAGACCAAGATATGTTTTTTATTGTCAGAACTGACCATCATTAATTCATCCTTTGCAGCAAGTGGTCAGAAGTTTACATACACTCATAATTGGCTTGAATGTCATGGTAATTTGGGTCTTTTACTGATTTCTTTGAACTGCTTTTTTTCTAAGGTGGAATGATTGTGCAGCATACGTCTTTAATGACGTCAAGAAACAAAAATTGGGTGTACAAGTTTGAAATTTATTTTCTATTTTCTCTAATCCACACAGGGTCAAAAGTATACAGACACAGGCTGAAATCTATGCATACACCCCCACCAATATTTGCTTAAATGTCCCTTAGCACCTTGGCCAGCCACTTTTGGTAGCCATCAACAAGTTTCTGGCATAATTCTGGCTGGATATCTGACCACCCTTCTTTGCAGAATTGATAGAATTAATTTAAATTGGTTCGTACCCTGGCACAGACCTGGCTTTATAGGTCATTTCTAAGCAACTGCAGAATCCAGGATCATCAACAATTGTACAAAAGTACAGGTCATTCAGACGTGTTACCACTTTTCCAGGTTTCAGAAGATGACCCAAACTGTCACCCACAGATTAGAGGAAATCGATTAGGATGTTCAAGAACAACCCACGAACTATCAAGGCCCAAGCCTGCCATGAAGTGGAAACTGCTGGAACACCAGCGTCACCGTCCACAGTGGAGTGAGTTTTACCATGGACTGAGAGGGTGCCAACCAAGAAAGCTCCCCCTACTCCAAAATCAAAATCTTGAAATCAAACATGACATGACAAGCCAAATAACTTCTGGAGAAAAGTTTTGTGGTCAGACAAAACAAAGACTGAATTATTTGGCCACAATGACAAGAGATATGTTTGCAGGAGTAAAGGTGAGATTATCAAACCTCAGAACACTGTAACAACTGTCAAGTATGGCGGTGATGGCATCATGTACTGGTATATTGCTCAAAGTGGATAGAATAAAGAAGGACTACCTCCAAATTCTTTAACTTTACCTCAAATAAGCAGCTAGATGGTTGGAAGTTAGACACAGTTCCAAAGGGACATTAATCCCAAACATGTATCAAAGCTGGTTTCGGAACGGATAAAGCAGGCTAACATTAAGCTGCTGGAATTGTCTACCTAAATGTCCAACCTCAACCCTATTAAAGTCAAGTCTGTGCCAGGAAACAAACTAATTTAAATTAACTTGTGCATCAAATTCTTGATATTTACAGTCATTACAGATGTATGCTGTACAATCATTCCACCCTGGAGAAAGAACAGTTCAAAGAAATAATTAAAAGCCCAAAATTACCATGATGAGTATCATGATCATGTCCATGATGAGTATGTGTACATTTTTGACCACAGCTGTATATTCCATCAGTATACAACATAAGTAATCTTAGGACACTATATATATTTCAGGACCTTATATAGAGAGATTGCCTCTGAGCAAGCACTTTGGTTTAATGGGTGAAATGCAGAATAGATTTTATGGAGGAAGATTGCACTTTGTTTTCACTCACTGTTTACTTTCAGGTACACATGCTGGTTAAGTTTAATCACTAAAACTACTTGGTTAGGTTTGGGAAAAGATTTTAGTTTACAATATCCTGCAAATTATAAAATTACAACCATCCCTATGTGACCAATAAACATGCTACATTATGACATGATTCAAAACGATACCTGTGTATATTTGTGGGATTTACTCACATTTTACTCAATATATCTAGCTTTTTTTCTCTGCCTTTCTTGACACATCACTGCATTTTGCACACCAGTGCAATTGTGTATAACATCACAAGTATACTTCTTGTGCAAATACGTAACTGAACCAATACAGACAGAGCC
>JAMQGT020014344.1:0-17500 GCA_024447675.2 Pterophyllum scalare
TTATGAACTTCCTTAATTAGGTTTGGATCCCACATTTGCTGTACAAAGAACCGAAAATGGAGCGTGGATGTGATGCACCACAAACACCTCTGGTTCCTAATAAAAAAGTAAATTACAAAAAGAGTGTAGCATTACAGCCCATGCAGTATTGCAGTGCATCCAGTATTGCAGTGCATGCAGTATTACCTGCAGACATCCCAGTCCCAGGTTAACATCCTCATGGTTCAATAATATTCAGTAAATACTTTGATTCAGTGAACTGAAAGCCTTCATCTTTATGACATCGTCCTGTAAGAAATGTAACCAGGTATGAAAATAGAGTTTTAAGCTTTTGTATGATTTAATCCTGCAGGATGAGGAGCACTTCCTGAACATGGGCTCAAACACGGCGGTCCTTTTAGTTTACCTGTGTCTGATAAAATCTGAATTGATGAAGCTGTTGATAGATGGATGAATCTGAAGGTCAAAGTTCATCAACACAAATTAAATACTTAATTTTAATGTTCTGATGGTGAGAGTGGCTAAAGGTTTGACCACAGAAGATTTTCATATCTCAGGTGTGAAGTCTGCAACATAATTCCTACTGTGATGCATGAATAAGCAGCATAATTACATTACATTACATTCTTAGCACTAAAAATTATTTACCAATGTAATCTATCAATGTGCCACTATAAATAAATAATTTAAATAATTATGAAAAGTGTATTTGAGCAAAGTCCGAAACACTGAAAAAACAAAGGTCAAAGGTTTTGGAAGAACATGAATGAGTATCTTTAACTTAATGTTCAATAATTAAAAAAACAATATTTTTAAATCTACTTTTTCAGGTTCTGGAGTTTCAGGCACACAGCAACAAAAATGCTGGTTTATTGTTTTTCTTACATTTCTGAAGGCCAACCTGCAGAATGACCTATAAACCCTTTTCGGACATTTTTGCTTTTATAGCATCTTCTGGTGCAGTTATTTTTCCCGTGAAACGAGCGTCATATTCACAGTTGGTGGAACGAACACTTACAAATGCACAAAGTTTTTGTGCTTCATTTGAGTCGTTTCTTTCTCGATTATCCAGCTCCTCCTCGACTCCTCAGAGGCAAACATTCTGCTTCGTTCCATCACTTAACTACAAATTAGGACTTTTACAAATAATATAAGAGGATTATAAAATGTCATAAACTACAAAACAGTTACACTGACTGCATTTCTATTTTCAGAGTCATGTGAAAGCAGAAATGATGTAATGAATGATGCACAGCAGAGTGAAAACAACAGCTTTTATTAAGCGTTCCAGCTTATTAAGACCAGCTTTGTACACATTCATCACACTTGATACAAATGACCAATCAGATAAAATATCAGAGGGAGATATGAACAAAGGTGCAGATGGATTCAGGTTGAGAAAAGTGAGATTTTCTGTATAAAAACATTCAAATCTTGATGCTACGGCTTGAATGTAAGGCAGCGACTGAGTCTGTTTATTAACCGTTATTATTCTGCTGCTCTTTATGTCTGAGACTCTCGAATCCAAGGCGAGCAGTGAAGGGAGCACCGTGCTCTCCGACGTTCATGTACTGTTTGTGTAGATATTATGAAGAGAAACAGTCATAAAATGCTGCAACGATGTGAGCTTATTAATCCTGAGCAACACTGAGGATGATTGAACATGTTCATTCACAGCAGGTGTTTGTAGGTTCTTCTCTGGCTGGGATCTACTGTACGTACACATCCTTCTGCCTGTCCGAGGTCAGCTGACATCAAAGCAGAGAATTCCAGGTGTGTTTATCTTCTGAAAAAGTTTCAGTTCCTCCTACAGGGATCTGGAAGACTTCCCAGTCAGCTGAGAAACGTGTGTGTGCAGAAACCCAGCCATGAATTCAATCTGGTAGAGATGAGCTGGCTGCTCCTTTCTTGCATGAAGTTGAGGACAAGTTATTTTATTTAAACCAGGTGGGATTCAGTGTGATTTCACAGTCTTGTGTTTGGAAACTGAGGTCTTTGTGTAGTACAAGAGGAGGTTTTCAGGCAGGCTGTCATGTTGGTTTCAGGCTGAGAGCTCAGAGTTTGCACAAGGAGGCTGCAGGCGGAGGACTCCTGGTCCATCGTTGCTTCCCTGAATTGGTCCATCTGTGACCGATTCAGGCAAGCGGGATGAACCTCCAGCTGCTTGCATCTGCAATCTCATTTTTCCAGTCACCACCCACAAACCGCAGGTTCGGAACATGGAGTGAAGGATAAATCTGAAAAATCTGCCTTCTGACTCTCACCTCAGTAAAGGTCCTAACCTGTTACCTCACCTGCTTCGCTTCAGGTAACAACTCACCCTAAAATCAACTGACCATTCATCCCAGCTGCAAACCACCTCACAGCAGCTGAGCTGCCGAGCGTCCCAAACACCCTCCTCATCCCGACTGCACCTTCAGATCCTGTCCGTGATTACGAGGAATGGGATCAGACACATGGAAACTCATTTCATCACTCTATGAAAGTTTTAGACGTTAAAAGATGAAAGATTAAAGCCACACATAACCCTCTAATCCAATAACAGAAGAACTTTAAGGCCTAAATTCAGATGAACTTTGTTGCCATTCAGACAGCAGTGCAGACTGAAAGTCAATCTGAGAGGAAACTTCTTACAGTTTCTGTGCTCATTCAGTGTGTGGCTTAAACGGCACTAACCCTAACCCACGTTACAAGGTCAAAGAATTCATCGTAGATATTTTGTGGATTCAGTCTGTCTCAGCGTCATCGTGAAATTAGTTGCATTTGACCAAATACCCCCAAAAGCACTTTAAGGGTCTCGGTGAGGAGAAAAGCACTTACTCCGGGTAGGTGCTGCTCAGAGACACTGGAGAAGCTTGGTGCTGATTTAACCTATGATGAGTAAGACCCACAAACAGACAGCACCATTGTCTACCCCAGGAACCACATTTGTGGGACCTCCATCGGGGCAGTTGATGAAAAAAAATTCCGCTGATGTCGGCAGGTTTGTGCAGCCTATCAGAAGAAGGACAAAGAACATCAAACTGACGCCCTCTAAAATGGTTATCTGATGAGCCCGTAGACAGAGACAGACCTAAGTGAAACCAATGCAGTCCCTGATGCCTGTATTCTTTCCAATGGCCAGCAGGGGGCAGTCTGACTTGTTCTTGTGGCCTCAGTAAACAGGTTCTTGATGAGTTTATGGTGTCAGGTGGTCTCGGATCAGAGCCGGACAGACAGGCTGGATGTGCGGACGCCTCCCCGACGCCAAGGTGGAAAACAGTCTGAACATCCAAAGAACCCAATACTTCTGCACAGTTTCGTATCTTACAACATATTTTCTGTTCTCAGGACCCCTGAACTTTCTTTGACCCAGCAATGAACACTCCAACATTTCTGTCCCAAAGGTCAAAGGTTAGTGTTGACTATTGTGACATCTCTATGGTAACCAGGTCACGGGGGTCAGAGTTTAGCCGCTGACTGCTCCTTCCTCCTCCCGAGAGCCATTTCCTCTTAACACCAGCTAATTCTATAAAACGCAAACTTTCTCTCTTTGCTCGTGAGCGATCAGGTTCCCGTCTTCTGATTGGCCAGCCAGCAGGGCACCTCTCCACACCTGGAAAAGCCGCATGCACATTTCTGTGAGTACGTGATTGATGGCTTCCAAGAAGAAATCATTCAAATGTTTGTGTTTAGAATAGAATAGAATAGAATAGAATAGAATGCCTTTATTTGTCATTATACAGAACGTACAGTGAGATTGGAGGGTCACTCCTGTTCAGTGCCATGCAGCAGAAGGGTTAGGGTAGGGGTTGCTCTAATTTGAGGTTCCATGATTGGTTTTTATCTAAACTTGGCACAAAGGTCAGGAAGTTTGTGTCGATTATTTCTTTGTTGCTTCTTGGCAGTAAATCTAATCCTGTTGGAAAAACTGTTTATTGCGTAAATGGAGCCACGTTTGTGAGGACCGTGCATTTGTGTGTTGAGCAGCAGAGGTGAGTTTGTGGGTTACGTCGTCTCTGCCAAACAGCTGATTCTGCTGTTGTTTGATGTCCCTTCTCGGATTGGCTGAAGTCTGAAGAAACAACCACAAACGCGCACTCCCAAATTTTGGAGGAAGTCTCTGATAAACCCTGTGGGGGTGAGCATGGTCATCTCGGGGCACGGAGTTCGGTCCCAGAGCGTTACAACAAAGAAATAATCCTCCAAATACGGTTTCCTTACTTTTGTGCTACGTTTATAAATGCTCATTTAAGGCAATTCCAATGATTCGTTTTACATAAATATAAAAGAAGGAAAAATAAATAAACTAGCCTCAAAGGACAGGTTTACATATTCTTAGCCACAGTAGCAAGGATGAATGAACAGAGACAGAAGCCAAAAGACAGAAACAAACAAGCCTTAAACTCCTGATTGTGTCAGGAAGAGAGGTGTGTCAGAGCACACCAGCACACCTGCCAACAGGTGCAGCCAGTTGTGAAGTGCCACTACAGGTGCATACCTCTCTCTGAGCGTCGGCTGGCTGCTCAGGAAGCTGAGCTGCTGCTCCAGACGACAAACTCTGAAGGCGAGATAGCAGGACGACAGGACCAGCAGGAAGACACTGAGAGACAAGACAGGTAAAGAACACCTGATCACACCTCACGTGTCCAAAGTCACTGCAAACACAACAGGAAGCTGAAAGAAGCTTTTCAGAGTTTCAGAATAAAAATACTGAACTGGAAAGGATTTAAAACATCCAGTGAAGAAGACAAAAGATTTCAAAGAAATTCCACTAAACCCAGAGGTGGTTTGTAGAAGAAAAAAGACCCAACATGAACAAACCTGAAACATTCGGAACACCACAAGTACAATAAAACCACAGAACAAATATTCCACACTGAATAAAACAAATGATTTCAAAGCTTCCACCAAAAAGAAGAACACTGGAGCATCTTCCTCCATCTCCCCCATCCCAGCATCACTCCAACCCTCTGCATGTGCTCCTTCATCCATGAACCTCCTCTGAGCTCTTCCTCTGTTCCTCCTGCCTGGCAGCTCCAACTCCACCCTCCCTCCTCTGCACATGTCCAAACCATCTCAGCCTCTCTGACTCTGAGCTGTCCCTCTGATGGACTCATCCTGTCCATCCTGCTCACTCCCACTGAAGGTCTGAACATCTTCAGCTCGGCCTCCGGTCTTTGTGTCAGAGCCTCCATCTCCAAACCATCACAGCAGGTCTCACTACCATCTTTAAACCTTCCCTTTCACTCTGGCTGCTCTCCTTCTGTCACAGATCACCCCTGACACTCGTCTCCACCTGCTCCACCCTGTTGCACTCTCTTCTTCACCTCTCTTTAGATGGTTGACCCCAGGTATTTAAACTCACTCCCTCTGCTCCTGGCATATTCATCTTTCCACCTGTCTCCCTCTCAGTCACACACATCACCTCTCTTCTTAATCTAGCTTCATCAACTCTTTCCCAGATGTTCACGGTGTGGCTCTTCAGCTTCATCCCTCTGTAGCTCCTACAGCTTGAAGCCTATAGACTTCTGTGTATCACACGGGAGGAGCAGATTATTCTTTACATTAATGTGCTTTTAGTTTCATGGCTGTGCTGAAGGATAGTTATTGGGCATATCGTGATTTTTTCCAGTGGCTGAGGGACTCACAGCAGGATGAATAGTTTCAGCAGCTGGTACTCCATGTGGCCCAGCTCAGGTACTGGTTCTGTCAGCAGGATCTTCTCCGTCTCCAGGCTGCTGTCTGCAGAAGGAAAAGACGGGGGTAAGCGTACCGTTATCTGTGGATGTGCAGATGGGCGAACAGGCGAGGCTACCTGTGAGCGTGTGAGCGCTGAAGGTGGTGTCAGCAGCGAGGCTGGGGGAGGAGTTTCCCAGCAAGTCAGGGAGGGAGGAGGAGACGGCGGGAAGTGATGGTTTCCGCCTCCATTTCAACACCTCTGGAAACTCGTCCTGACAGAGACGGAGCAGAGTTAGAGACGCACCGTCTGCTAATGAGAAACAGCTCATTGTGACTGTAACTGTTACCATGGACAGAGAGCTGGGCTCCTCCAGGTACTGCTTCAGACTCAGACTCTTCCCATTCACCTGCACACAGACAAAGGTTACAGGTCAGGGTAACATGAAGCTACAGCTTACAGCGACACTTCTTTTCCACAAGACTGAAGCTGAACAAACCTGGAGGTGAGTGCAGATCCTCCTGAGAACGTCATAGACGCTGTCTCGAGACAGCAGGGACACAAACACATACTGAAGACAGAAACAAAGACAGGTTAGAGTCTGTCCTCCGAGTCCTCCATCGAAACCAACTTAAACGGGAGGAGCCGCTCTCAAATTTACAGCCATTCATCCATCCTGTTTCTAAGCAAAGACCTTCCTCTCCCCAGCCACTTCCTCCAGCTCATCCAGGGGGTACACCGAGGTGTTCCCAGGCCAGCATAGAGACACAATCTCTCCTGGATTTTCCCCGGGGTCCCCCCCGAAATGCCTCATGAAGGCGCCCCAGGAGGCATCCTGGTTAGATGAGCCACCTCAGCTGGCTCCCCCGGATGTGCAGGAGTGGCTCAGCTCCAAATTCCTCACAAATGACCGGGCACATTTTCAAACAAGTGTTAAAAGCTGAACAAAGAGCCTCATTAACTAAATGAAAATAATCTAATATTACATTTGGATGATATTTGGCATAATATTTGTTCCTGTATGAAACAGACGATGGTTAAATACTCAAACTGGAAGAAAAAACTCATAAGAAATTCAGAGTATGCCGATCGATCCACTGATGAAGGGGCCACAGACAGAGAAGCAAACGGCGGCCGGAAAGTGGACCCTCGAACAAATGCCGGCATTCTCAAAAACTTCAGTTCTTCCCTGTGAGTGGCAGCAAATCCCTCTCCACATTATGTGGAAAGAAGGAGAGAGATGCCCTGCCCTTCGGATTTTCAGAAGTAACTTCTAAGGGGCTTCAAACAAGGCTCTGTGGGAGTCGTGTTCTCTGTGAAAGTCCTACGGCAACGGGAATGACATCAGCTGAAAGATGACACAAATGCCTTTGTTTTGGTGTAAAAGACTGACCACACAGGGCGGATGATGTCATCGTTCTGCAATTGGCGGAGTCAAAAAGAAAACAATCACTTAATGCTTCGCGCGGTAAAAGTAGGATACCTTCTGTCCCGTGTCCATGGTGATGGCGAGGCCGTTTGGAACCAGACCTGCTGTCTTGTGCTTCTTTACCAGCCGGACCGACACCACCGGTATACACACCTGATTCAGGAAACACACAAAGTCAGAGAATAAATATAAGAAAGATGTTCAGGTGACCTGATCTTTAATTCAACTCCATTTTATTTATATAGCACCAAATCACCTGATAAATCACAGTCACCTCAAGGTGCTTTATATTGTAAGGTAAAGACCCTACAGTAACACAGAAAACCCAAAAGTCAGATGACCCCCTACGAGCAAGCACTTGGCGACAGTGGGAAGGAAAAACTCCCTTTTAACAGGAAGAAACCTCCGGCAGAACCAGGCTCAGGGAGGGGCAGTCATCTGCTGTGAGTGGTTGGGGCTGAGGGGAGAGAGAATCTGGACTGTGATCCATCACAGGATGGGGTTGGGAGGAAAAAGCGCACACAGAGGAAGCAGCATCAACTTCTGCTTGTCAGCCCGGCAAACCACCGCAACCCGAACATTACGGCTCACAGGTGGAGCTGGCCAACCATGAAGATCCACTCACTGCTTTAGAGACAGAGTGCACAGTGTTTCCTTGTTTAAGTGACCCACATAGACTGCTTTTTAGTTTCAGTTTCCTTGTTGTGCTCAGTTATCGGTTCTGTCACTGGTTAGCTAACATAAGCTAATATAGGACTATTATCAGCAACCAACCACCCACCAACCAAGTGCCATCATATTCTGTACTCACACTAAATGGATGAATGCTACCAAAGCTCTAAAAACTGACGCTTCACTAACAGGGTTAAACCTGTGTGCTGTAAATTAGCCTTCATACATGTTTCATGCCCATTTTAAGGAGTCCAAACACCGAGTTCAAACCAACCTCCAGGCAGAAAAATGAAGTTTGAGTATCAAAAGTTGCAGTTCCTCTAACATCCACTCTTTCAGCTTTTGTTACTCCACAACCACAGCTCGGTGTTCTCGGACAATCCAGACTGAGTTGCAGGTCAGAAACTTCCCCCACCACCAAAGCCTTCTTCAGCAACAAACTCTTTATTCCATCGTCACTGCTGGGCCGACAGACCTCACGCCACGGTCATAATGACATTTATTCTGTCGGAAAGTCCAAACTGAATCGCAGACATCACAATCATACATTACAGACATGCTGAACAACAGCAGGATGACTCACCTTGATGTCTTTACCAAACAGGTTGGCGTAGAAACACAGCCAGTTCCTGGAGATGTAGAGTCGTCCCTGCAGCAGGATGTCTCTCAGCAGAGCGCAGGAATACGCTGCAGAGAGACGGAGACACGCCTGAGACCGGATTGTTTCACGCTCCTCTGAGCACACGCTCTGGATTCGGTTTGAGTCCACAATGGTCAAACGGGCACGTCCCAGAGACACCCGAGTCTTTTACAGCAAATATTAATACGCCTAAAAGGATATTAGCTTATCCAATAATTGATTTGACAGACATATCAGCAGATGTAATCTCCTACTTTAGAAAAAGGAAGCTTCACTTTGTTTAGCAGAAATAAATCTTGTTTCAGTTTTTCCTGCTACATCTTTCTGCTGCTGAACATCTGAATTCTTTCATTTACGGCAGATTTGAGGGATTTTATGTTTCACGTCCTCCAAAGCATTTCGGTGGGGTTCATATTCTGTCACTCCACCACCTTTCATTGAATTTGTTCACCGCCACAAAAGAAGACTGCTGATTGGATACGAGCATCCTCAGAGTTTTCCATCTGGTGGATGTGGACGGTAAAAAGAAAACAGCTCCTACATAAACCTGCACACAGCAGCGTTTGGAGGTCCTTCTTTTGACTAATGAGTCAGGATTTTTACACAGACACTCTGCTCTGAAGATAACCAATCTGAGAACCGCACCGAGAACAATCACAAATGTGTGATTTTGGGGTGAATCGTCCCTTTAACAGGTCAGCGTGAGGTGCACAGGACGGTGTGGGAGCTGTGCTCCTACCTTTCATCAGGACCTCCTCTTTAGGAACCGTCTGGAACAGTTTGTGGTACTGAGAGTTGTATTTGCTGACAGTCTGTGGACGCACAAAAACACACAGGTACGTGTTTACATCGATGTGTAAGTGAAGATGATGCTGCTCTTTTGTACAGTGAGAAATGGTTTAATGTTCAGTTTAATGGTGTATTTACCGTGTTTATAGTTCAGAGCATATTTATTATTTGATAAGTAGGATAATCCAGAAGCTTGCTGCTGGCTTCCTGTCACTGTGGGGCGGTTTTAAATGTCAGTATTAAATGCTGCCACAGCTGCACTGATGATGAAGAAACAAGCTCGAGTTCAGGACTTTAAAGTGTGGAGCAGCTTCCTGCTGGATCACCGATCACTGAAAACAAAAGATCTGAGCGCTTCCTCCGGCACGGCTGACTGCAGTCGGAGCGGCTGCTTTCTCGAGTATTGTCTGGGTTCCTGATACGCAGGTCAGACATTACATCATGTAAACACCACCCTCCCCTCACACACCTGTACTGTTTCTGTAGCCACATGGAGACTTCCTGCTTTCCTCTTCCTGTCTGAGACAACAAAGACTAAAACAACAGAAACGGCAGCAGCAGCTCGACACCAGCTCAGATCCTCATCGCTCCTGAAGCTGCAAGCAATAAACTCAAAGTAACCCTTCTGATTGGAGCTGCTGCTTCCTGATGGTCACCTTCTCTCTACTCTCACACACACACACACAGACCATGTCCCTATGGAGACGAGACAGACGCCGGAAAGTTCTGCAGACTTAAAAAAAAAAGCTTTAAAAGGACCCCTGCTGCTCTGCTGTCAGTGTGTGTGTGTGTGTGTGTGTGTGTGTATGTGTGTTTGTTTTACTAAATGAGGGACTTACTGATCCTCTGTAACACTTCTTCACATCTTCGTAGGACAGGTCATCAATCAGCTGCAGCCTGCAGGACACAGCACAGTAAATTAGACTCAGAATAAACTGCAGTTTCTACAGAGAGCAGTACCAGCTCAGTTTGATCCAAAAAAGCCAGTCAAACCAACTGAATTAGAAAAGCATAGTAAGAATGTCCTGATGACCCAGTTTGGTCCACACCTCTGGAACACTTTGGTCTACAGAGGAGTTCACGGTCCACTCAGTGTCCGCGAGGAGCCCAGATCCTCCGCCCTCCTCCACCGTGCTGACAGCTGCTCTGAGGTGTTGGTGCTGATGTGCCGAGTTTGGTTTCCTCCAAACGTGCTGCTGTGATGGACAAACATCTGCACTTCGCAAAGATTTTGACACAAACTGCCAAAACTTCTGCTTTTGTAGAAGTCTTTGGAACTGAGTGCTGATAACAAGCTGGATCTGCTCTTTAGTCCGGAGGATGCAGCATCCAGGTTTTCCAAAATAAATTTCAGATTTGGATCCCTCTGACCTCAGAGCAGTTTCTCACTTTGTCTCCGTCCATTTTTAATGAGCTTTGGCTCAGAGGAGACTGGATCATGTTCACATCTGGCTTCCTCTCTGCATGATGGAGCTGTAACTGGCATCAGTGGGTGTCATGGGAAGCTGTGCTCGGTGATTCCTGGTTCCTGAGCCCATGCGGTGATCTCCAGGACAGGATCAGGCCTGTTGTTACCGCCTGAGGGTCTGAAGAGTACAGACATCCAGTCTTGTCCCTGCACACAAAGATTTCTGCAGATTCTCTTGAGTCTTTGATATTACTCGATAATGAGATACTCAAAGTCTTCACAGTTTTATAGAGGTGCTCACACCTGCTGATGATCAATTAATTAATGCATCTGATTAGCAGCACCTGGCTGCTTCTTACTCTCTGAGTCAGGGTGGACTGATCTGTGCAGAAATCTGAAATCCTGGAAAACACTTTAAAAAATGGTTTTACTGCAGGTCTGTGGCCATCTTCAGAGAGACAGGTCCGTCATCCAAAAAGATATGAATGCATGGCAAACTTCACATGACGTTAAACTTAAAAACTGTTCCAAGCGTATATGAGCAAAGGGCACTACGCAGATTTCATGGAGAGAATGTCTGTGTCCTCGTGGAGGTTAAAGATCCTTACTAAAGAGTACCTCTGGGTGGGGAGGTTTCCCTCCAGCAGCTGACTAAAGAGGACTGCTATCATGGTGACAGGCTGTTCGTATTTGGTGTGCAGTGTGTATCATTGTGTACGTCTTTGTTGAGAACGCCACCTCCACAGCTGCCAGGATGCTCTCTGCCCTGCCCGTGCTTCACTGTACTGACGTTTCTGTTACCAGTGCAGACAGAACAAAGGAGCACACCGACGCTCTAACTGGTGTCCCAGCAGAATAATTACCTTCACAGGTGACCTGAGAAGCCAATGGCAGCTGCCCATGGACTTCACCATCAACTGTTCAGATACACACGAAGTGTTTCTTTCATTTTCCATGCTACATAAAATCAACCAAACTGGAAAAAGGTATCCCTGACCCCGCCCCCTCCGAGTCAGCTGATTACATTTGTCTTTACGAAGCAAAGTTGTACCCTGATACTTGGTGCACTGGAGGAACACGTAAAATGTTTCAGTTTGGTTCCCGTCGGCTCTCGTGAGCTCAGCAGCTTTAGCTTTAGATGGTTTCTTCATTTGCATGTGTTTTCTCGAGCTGCTGCAGTGCAGCTTTTACTCAGGTGAGACTGCTGCTTCCGATCGGTGACCGGAGAAGCAGCCGGCTGCATTTCTCTGGATTATTGTTACCGTACAGGAAAAAGCACCCTGAGGCGCCTGCCTCCATTGAAAGTTATGACATAATGTAAGAAACCCTGGGAGTGTCTCCCTAGTGTGTTTCCTGGACTCCAACAGAACAGCTTTGCATAATTTTATGTGAAACAAGCTGTTGTAGCTTCTCAAGTTCATCTGCTGTTCAAACCTATTTGTGAGGGGCAGCCAATCAGAAGCAACTTGCCTTAAAAGGTGAGGGGGTGCAGCAAGGCCTAATATGAGATACAGAAGGATTATTTTGAACTGGGAATCATGCAAAGCTGCTCTAAGAGTTCAAGAGTAAAACGCTGGAGCTGCAGGTGAGCAGGAGGCGGCTCTCACGATGTAACTGACCACAGAGAACAGAGGTGCTGATAAACACACGACTCAGGGCGTCAGATCAGAACAAACGGCGGGCTGAGGGACAGCGGGCGTTTCACACGGCGAAGCCGTAAACACTTTGGAGAAGGTCACAGAGGTTCATTTCTGCAGATAAGAAGCAACAAATCAACCCCGTTTATTTTTGATCACGGTGACAGAAGCTGCAGACATTCCTGAAATCCACAAACCGTAACTGAGCACGAGCCTCAGGAGACCGCCTCACTCCTACTGTTCTAACGTGGTTATCGTCTCCATACAACATAAGATAAAATAATATTGACTGCTGATGCATTCAAGTCTGCTGGGACCGTTTTAACTGCAGCACAAAGACAGCCCGCTCACTCCGTAACACTTTGATCACCGCAAGTCCAAACAAAGTCCTCACAGTCGGGCTGATTTTCATCCTCAACTACATCACACTAAATCTGAACAAACATAAAATTCAATCCTGTAATGTTAACACACACACACACACACACACACACACACACACACACCAACAGAACAACTCCTGTAAAAATGATAAAAGCTGGAGGAGGAACTTTCCTCCAATTAGAACACAGAATCTGTGTCTACCTGCAGCGCCTGTCGTCACTCATGTTTGGATGAACTCTGAAGATTCGTGTCAAAAACAAACAGCTCTGTCAGCGCGGAGAGCTGAGCCAAAGGTGTTAATCCACCTTCTAACAAACAGCTTCCAGATCTGCAGTTTTTATTAACCACACACACACCCACACACCCATTTCCTTGTGTCAGGTTTCACCCTGATGTAAATGAGGACTCTGGGCAGGAAGGGGTGAATCCATGTGAGGTTTATGCAAAATAAAAAACAAATAACACACAGTGGAGGAGGTTTAACCACGAGTGCTACTGATGAGTGTTATTAATGCAGAGTAACTCCCATCAGGCACTGCTCTGAGACGGGCTTCCTCTCACACATGAAACGAGATAAAAGGAGTAATTGTGCGAACCGTTAGAGCGTGCAGGGGGGGGGGCAGACAGAGGGGGACGTGTTCACACGGATTAGAAAATTGTTGTTTACATGCCAAACCGGGCTCAGCTGACACATTTTCAGATTCCCTTCAAAAACAAGGAGACTTACAGCATCAAAATAACGTCAAATCAAAGAAGTTCAATAAAAACAGGATGCAGTGGTTTACAAATCCTAGAAACTCATTTTATTCACAACATTCCTCTGACCTCAGAACAGTTTCCCACTTTGCCTCTGTCCATTTTTAATGAGCTTTGGCTCAGAGGAGACTGGATCATGTTCACGTACGGCTTCTTCTCTGCATGATGGAGCTGTAACCGGCATCAGTGGATGCCACAGGGAGCTGTGCTTAGTGAGTCCTGGTTCCTGAGCCCATGCAGTGATGTCCAGGATCAGGCATCTAATACTGATTATCAGCCTCATCCCTGCGCAGAGAGATTTCTGCTGGACCTTTGACATTGTCGCTGCAGACGATGAGATATTCAAAGTCTTCACAGCTTTATGTTGAGGAACATTACTTAGAAATCCTTCCACAGTTTGTTGATGTGGATTTTGCAGACTGGAGAAGCTCTGCCCACCTTTATTCTGAGAAACTGTAAGATGCTCTTCATGTTACTGACCTGTTATCACTTCACCTGATTACCCATTTCTCTTTAGTGCCACTCACAGCCACCGACAGTAAAATGTCTTGCTTTAAACATTTGATCTGTTTTCTATGTTCTGAATAAAATATGATGTTTGATTTTTCTTTACTTTGAGTGTGTATCAAACTGTGAGTCTAAAAGCCAAAGTGAGAAATAAAGCATACGATGAAAAACCTGAAAATTCTGATATCGGCCGAAGCTGGGACCAAACCGGGACATCAACAGGACGATGACCCCAATGACCCCAGCTGCAGTCAGAGTCCAGACCTGCTGAGTGCTGTGGGGGGGCCTTCAGAGAGCTGTGCAGGAATGAATGCTGCAAACCTCACTGAGCTGAAGCTCCGCTGTGAAGGAGAGAGGACCAGACTCCTCCACAGTGATGTGACAGACTGATGAAGCCACACAGGACCTCCTGCTTTTTGGCTTTTTGTTATATTGATGCGATGGTTCAGTGGGTGTGACGAACCCACCAGTGTAATCAGAGCTGTGTGCCTGAGAGCACCCCTCTCTGACATCACAGAGATCTGACTGTAGAAAAAACTGATGAGTTTGAGCAGTCTGCAGATACTCATTATTAGAAACTCAGATCATGTTTATTATGAACAGCAGGGTTGGGGTAGGGTTAACCTCGAACCCTGGTCTGTGGTTTCTTGTGTTTTACTCAATAAACCATCAGTGAATTCTCAGCTTTATTTTTCTTCCCTTCAGCCTCTCCGTCTTTCTCTGAGCTCTGAAGCCAGGAAACGTGAGCTCAGTGCACGTGCTGCAGGCAGACGCACACACACACACACACACACACACACACACACACACACACAGCCTGTGACTCTGCAGCCTCTCCCACAGCTTGTTTCGTACGTGACAGGAATAACAGAGCAGTGAGAGACACTGAGGCTTCCCCCTCTCTGTGGATTGTCTCTTCTGCACGTCTCCTCAGCTTTCATGTGCTGCCAAACACAAACACACACACACACACACACACACACAGACACACTCTGTCAGAACTAACGAGGCCGTGGGGCTGATTGTGAACAAAACTGCAGGTGGATGAGTCGCTTCCAGCTCATCCCACTTTGTCATGAGTGACGTTGCACCGACACACAGCTTTGCTCAGGGTCTGTCCTCAGCCTGGAGCTGCTGCAGGTTCCTCCAGCTGATCACATCTGCTTCCCTCCGAGTCACCTGCTTCTGTCACAGCTGCCAGGTGAGCTTCTTAAAAGAGAGACCCCACCTCCCCACTCAGTCTCACGGGGTCCAGAATAACATGCAGCTTCTCACCTGAAGGGTAGGGGGCAGGGTCCGTCATCCTCCCTGGGGGGCTCCACCTCATGGGGGGGCAGGACACCTACATCATCGCTGATCTCCAACTGCTCTGACATCAGTTACCACCCTGGGAGAACATCAGCATTAAATAATCTGAGATATTAATTATAAAACAACAGGAAAACAAACATGTGCATCATTTTCACGTCACTGCTGTCACCTGAAAAATCAGCATTGTAAATGTGTAAATGAGGGAGCACTCTGATTGGTCAGGAGAACTACTCAAGCACACGCTGAAACACACCTGTGCTGCCACAGCAACAACAAGATTGGGGAGGAAGAAGACTTCATCATCATTCAGACCGTGGATCTGTATGTTATTTTAAATGATACAAACTTCCTCTTCCTATTACATCAGCACAATCAGTTCCCCATTTTAAAGAAATTGGCTTTAAATGTTGCTCTTTTGTTACCACAATATTTTATGAATTCTCTGAAGACCTCGTAACTTTGTCACATAAATAATATGTATTATTATTATGATTATTACTGTGAAGCAGAGTTGCAGACAGTGAAGAAGAGAGTGGAGCGGGTGGAGACGAGAGTCAGGGGTGATCTGTAGCCAGAGTGAAAGGGAAGGTTTCCAGGGACCTCTGCACACATGGACCGAGTAATCTGCTCGGAAAGGTAAAAGTAAAAGATTCGAGGGAGCCGTCATGCAGCCGATTCAACCAACACAAACATGGCTGACACCAAGGAGGTGGAAATGCTCTGCAGTTGCCTCGGTAACAGGCGTGATCCTTGCACTCTACCTTGGCTGACAGCTGGAGCTAAACCCTCCTCCTCCTCCCTGAAGGTTTTCATCGAGTCCTCTGCTGGTTTCCTCTCACTGGGCTGATTAAATCAGAGACACTTCGGGGGGCAGGCTGTTTATCTCTGAGTGGGACTCGAACACTTTCACTTGGACTTCAGTTGGTGCAACAATTTTTTAAAAAGTGCTGCTATAATGTAACACACACACACACACACTGGTTCCAACACAAAACCCCTAAACTTGTGCATGTGAGGAAGACTCCTCATTTACATGACAAGCTGAATAAAACAGAGTGAAGAGCTTTAACTTCAGTGAAGGATGGAGAACAGTTCCTCCTTA
Organism: Pterophyllum scalare; assembly: GCA_024447675.2. Taxonomy (NCBI): domain Eukaryota; kingdom Metazoa; phylum Chordata; class Actinopteri; order Cichliformes; family Cichlidae; genus Pterophyllum; species Pterophyllum scalare. Next base: position 16,295 of record JAMQGT020014344.1, read on the forward strand.
CAGTAATTTTCTGGTTCTTATACGGAGCAGCTTCAGCACATCTTTAACTATGAGCCTGTTCATGCTTGCGTAACTTTGACTATTATAATCTTACATCCACCTTTGTTTGTGATGCTGATTGATAATCAAATCACATGGAAAACACCAGACTGACTCAAGCACACAGAAACCGATGCAGACCCTGTTTGTCCTGGCTGTGTGGGGTAAAACCACTCTACTTTATCCTCAGTGTTTCCTGATTAATGGCATACATGCAAATGATAAGAAAATAACACTCCTGGAAAACCACTTCATCTTCCTAACCTGCCTCTCTGAGCATCAGGACACCACATCCTGCAGATGAACTGAGGACGACCCAATCTGAAGACACAGGGACGATTATTCTCTCATCAGAAATCAGAATAAATTTACTGCCGACTGCTTCTACTCAGCTCAGAGGCTTTCAGCTCCCTGTTAATGAAAAAATTACCTCAAGGTTTTCCACTAATCTCACTTAACTTGTTTGGGAAGGGTGTTTACTTGGAACACCTCCAGGTCTGACTGAGGAGGAGCAGCTCTACTCTGAGCTCCTCACCTCATCTCTGAGGGACAGCCCAGTCACCCAGATACTTAAACACCTCCACTTGAGGCAGCAACTCTTCAAGTGTGCACACTCCAAGCTTCAGCCTCCTCACCCCTGCTGCTTCACACTCAGAGGGTTTCAGGTTTTTATGGACTCTTGAAAAGGACGTGGGATGTAGGTTGGCTTGTACCTCTGATGCACCGTTTTATATGAATTTGGACCTTAGTTTGTGGGTTCATGATAGACCGTGTGGAGCTCTAAATCATGCACCTATGTGGACAGGAGTGAACCACTCCAACCCCCCCCCCAACACACACACACGTCCCACCCCCTTCTCCTCTCAGCCACTCACCTGTCTAGCTCAGTCTCAGCAGGTGAGGCAGGTAACAGGAGAACAGTGGAAAATTACAGAACATCTGCACAGATGAGTGACTTTAGCCAACATCAGGATACACCTGTGGGACAGAGTCATAGATTTTTACTTAAAGTTTGTTCTAAACTATAAACTCAAAATAAAAGATGCTGTTACCTGAATGTGTGCTGAGGCTGAGCTAGGCAGGTGAGTGGCTGAGAGGAGAAAGCGGCGGGACAGGTGGGTGTGTGTGTGTTTGTTTGGGGTTTGCAACCTCACACTGAAAAACAGT